>MJUU01066229.1:73365-101198 GCA_002080025.1 Modiolus philippinarum | reverse complement strand
AAGAATACTAATAAGAAACGGAGGAAAAACAATATGTCGTCCCGACTACGTCTGGGGCGACATAATAATAATAATAAGAAACGGAGCAAAAACAATAAGTCGCCAAACTTCGTTTGGGCGACTTAATAATAAGAAGAAGAAGAAGAAGAAAAAGAATAAACAGAACAATAACAATATGTCGCCCCGACTGCGTCTGGGGCGACATAATAAAATAATAAAGAAACATAACAATAACAATATGTCGCCCCGACTAAAGTCTGGGACGACATAATAATAACCAGAAGAAACGTAGAATAACAACATGTCAACCCGACTACGTCTTGGGTGACATAATAACGGGTGTTTTGGCAGTTCTAATCGATTAAATTACGATTACATGTAATTAAAATTTAGATCGATTACTTTCGACTTCTCAATATTTTGTAATTGATTAAAGTTGATTACGATTACCCATAACCATTAGCATTGCTCCAACTCTGGTTGATTTATATCCAGTTTTATTCGATCAATTGGAGTCCAACTTCTAACGTAATAAGTATGGCACAAGATAGTCACAACAATGTGGAAACATCTAGAATACTAGGGTTTCGTGCGAAATACCAGGTACGCCGGTTGCGGAAATTTGAGTTTTAACCAAAAATCCTATTTATAGTTTTATGCAATTAGAAAAGAAAAACGGCAATCGCTATTTGATATTTAATGTTCATCGCATCAGAAACAGACACCGCTGTTCAGACTTTTATAAAACACCCGAAATCATTAATTCTATTTACACCTTGTAATTATCTCTTTTATATTCAATTCGTTTCTTTTTAATGAAAACGTTATTTCATAATATTCTGTCGAAAGGGTCAACGTTTTCGCTTAATAGGGTATTTAAACAATGATTTTTAATCTGTGGTTAAAACTAACTTTTTGAAAATCACTCATTCTTTTGAAAATTTCAGTTTCATGCTGTTCTTTAAAAGGAGTTTTATATGTTGTAAAATTAAAATTTAATTTATTTTAGCATTTAAAGGTATTAAAAATGTAAATTTCTGGCTAGAAGTTTAAACTCAGTGTTAATAAATGACAAGAACAACTCAGTGTTTTGAAAATTTTACTTTATAATATTCCTTCGAAGGAGTTTTATATGTTGTAATATGCAGATTTCATGCATTTTAGCATTAACAAGGTATTAAAAGTAAGATTTTAAGTCTGCGGTTTATAAATACTGACTCTTTAAAAATGTCGCAGTCTTCTTAAAATTTTACTTCTTAATATCCTTTTGAAATGTTTAAACCACTGACTGAAAATTTACTTTTCATACCTTTTTATGCTATAATTCATGAAATATAAATTTTCTTAAAATAAACACCATCGAAAGTATATGAAGTAGAATTACAAAACACTGAATTGTTTTGGTCATTGTTAAAGACTTGGGTAAACCCTTGACTAAAAATTTACCTTTCATGCCATTTTTATGCTAAATTTCATAATTATTTTTTATTTCGCAACATATAAAAAACACATCAAAAAGGATATCATAAAGTAAAATTTTTAAAAGAATGAATTATTTTTGTCATTCTTTAAGACTGACTTGAAACTGTGGACATAAAATTTTACTTTGTACACCTTTTCACTATTTTTTTTTTATTTTGCGAATTATAAAATTCATTTGAAAAAAATATTGTTAAATAAAATAAACATAAAAAATTGAATTGCTTGGGTCAAAGTAAGTTTTACCTTCCTTATTTACTGTGAGGTATATTTCCAAAATAGAACTTGAAAACTGAATGAAAATCTTTTCTCCAGAGATTGGTAAAATTAAATACTTTTCTAGTAAATTCAGTTTGTAACTGTAATATTCACTACTTTTAGCTGGTTAAGGTGAGCTTAAACAGTCCCATGACCCAAGAATCTGATTTCCATTCGCACTCCAAAAGGGTCAAAAGCACCACGCTATTTGATTGTGTCAAAATGCATATAATTAATGAAAATTACGTAAGTTGTCGAAATGCTCATATGCAGAAGTTAAATTTACAGTAACTTCGGTATTTCGTTATTTATTACAACTGGGCTGAGGCCTCTGCTGTTGGACTGTAAGTCCTCGGGAGTATTAACCATCCCAGGTGTCAGTACTTCGGTGCTGACCCGAAAACCGAATTTAATGAAACTCGCAATATATAAACTTCACAAAATTTTGTTAAAACTAAGGAGTATCTCCCTCATGCAAAGCTCTGTCCTTTGCAGAAATTTGGCTTTTTCTATTTAGATCCTTTTGGTTATTTGTTCTCTATTAGCTTTTACGTATTTCGGTTAATGGACTTCCAAATGTTTTGGTTTGATCTGCACTGATAAGACGTAAGTTGTCGAAATGCTCATATGCAAAAGTTACATTTACAGTACCATCGGTATTTTGTTATTGAATAAAACAGTGAGAATTTTAAGTGATACACTCAATAAACTATTTCTGATTGAATGAACCTTTTTTTTGTTACGTTTTATAGAAATTTAAAGTTTCTATCAAAAAAATCTAAACCCTTAAAAATACTGAGGTTTGATTCCTTGTATGGCACTCGGTATATGGCCTTGGTACTAGATTTAGCTTCCTATTTCGATAAGTTTGGAAATCAGTACTTCTTTTTTTGACTACTTTTGGATTATGGCTTTCCAAATCATTTGATTTAAATGCTGCCAATGAGAGATACTACTTGAAACATGTGTACAGCATATTGAAATTTACTGTTTTATGCAACTTCGATATGTTTTGTACTTTAAATATCAAATAGCGATTTTTTGTTTTCGTTTCTCATTGGTTAAAACTATCAGTGATGTTTTCGGTTCAAAGTAGATTATTTTTTTCGATCGGAAAGTAGGGTTTCAAGCGAAAACCCTAATTTCCATTAAATCTTTAATCGGAAACTGCAGTTTCGTTGCGAAATAATATGTATACCAACAAGAAACTGCACTTTTCGTGTGATATACCAGATATTTGCTAGGGATCCTTAGTTTGCGTGCAAAATGCTAGGTATACGGGATTTTGTTACCATCGAGTGCCATGAATAAGTCACATAAAGCAAAATCAGACACACATATCTAAGAAGAATAAATCTTTTAAAAAGACCAGTGTTTGTAAATGCCTAATTGTAAGGTTCCATTTAAACTACAAGACACTTTTCTTCACTCCCACAAGCAGAAAGAGTAAATTACACAGTGTACAATAACATGAAGAATAAGTCCAAGTTCTTCTAATAAGTAATCTGTATGCACCTGTAATGAGAATTGCAGATCTTCTCAGAATCATTTCTGATATTTAGATTCAAAAGAGAAAAAGTTGTCATATGTAATGTTGCTGTAGTCGAAAATACACTTAACCATAGATTTATACACAATTTCTAGCCAAAGGCATGCAGATATTTTCTCGACAGGGCGTAATATTTAAGCAGTGATTTGCCTCTATAGCTATTCAAATATATATGAATCGATGTCACACTTTTATATAAAACTTAAACCTTGATGTTTTTGATTGTTTGACTGATTGTCATTTTCTTAAATTTAAAACCATTTAGTTAAAGAAATAAATAGAAGAAAAAATATATAAATTTGCTTTATTCAGATTGAGTAAAATTATCTGTAAATCTTGTTGATGTGAATGAAGACTTTATTCTGTATAAATATATGAATAATAATCAAATAAAACAGCAAATACAATTCAATACCCAATATGTTTACATCATATTTTAAATTCATGCACTGTAATCTCAGTATTGAAAGCCTCAGGGTGACTTTTAGATGAAGAACTACAATGAAAGCTTTGTTTTTATGTATGTAAATTTTTTTGTTGTTTTGTTTTGTTTTTTTCTTGTATGTTTGTTTGATTTTTTTTTTTTCGTTTTTGTTTTTGTTTTTGTTTTTTTTTGTTGTTGTTGTTGCTGTTGTTGTTGATGTTGTTGGTTGTTGTTGTTGTTGTTGTTGTTTTTTTTTCAAATGTAATTATGAACATTCTGTTTAAAAGTGCCCACAACTCATTTATTTATTATGCCAATTGTTCTTGCAATTGACTCGATAAATGCCCTGTGATTGTTTATATTATTGATGAGCATATAACAGGAAATAGCTTCAATGGTGGAAAATTACAATCACATAAATAAATAAAGGGATATGGAGTAAATGTACATGGGACAAAATCCCTATAAATACGTGGGAAGATTAAGCAAATGGAACAACGCTTTGATTGTTGTTCTTCACATGCCACAATATACCCTGGAACTGCACAAGAAACAATAAAAAGACAAAACACACACTTAGACAACGATGGGAATTCGGAATAGCCGGATTGGTACCTGTACTAGCAAGAGTTATCGGTCGAGTTAAAGCAGTTTATGGTTACACATATATGTATATATGTACCAAATCCTCCCCTAACTCTATCCCGTTTCACTATAGTATAATAATCATACAAATTAAACCCAAAATAGTTTATACAAAATATGTTGTGATTGTCTTCTATGGGTCTTTTTGTCCCGCATTCATGATTAAAAGGGAAGATATGATTGTCTTTCATGGGTCATTTTGTCTCGCATCCATGAATATAAGGGAAGATTCCTGAATGTTGCGTTGCTCGACATTTATCCATGAAATCTGCACAAACTGGTGCTATATGCCGTTTTGAATATTCTATGAGGTATGAGCATAGTACGTTTTTGAAGGCCTCGTGGTGATTTCAAAATAAAGAATAACAATAGAACAGTTGTTCAATCGCATGGCTTAAAAATGTATTTGTAGAAATTTTGTCCCATTTACTCCATATCCTATCACTGTTAATAAAAGCAGATAAAATGGCGAACAAATCTAAATTATTATAATTACTTTTATTTCAAAATAATGTTATTTCCAATCTAAATTTCATCAAAAAACCTTACAGTTTATGATATATTGAAAAAGATTTGTTACATGATTTGATAGTCAATTATAAGTTTGTCCATATTGCCAAAATATAACATGGAAATGCAGATTTATCTTCATTCTCGACACATTTGTTTTAGCTAATAATGCCTGCATAGAACATAAAAAGAGAGATTATTTTCATGCCAGGCACATTACTTTGAAATAACAAAAAGATGCACCGATAAAGTCTTTGAATAAAGGCCTGTTTACAATGCCCACATCTCACTATTTCATAATGCCAAGTTTTCTTACAATCGACTTGATGAGAGCCCTGTGTTTGTGTATATGTTGCAATCGTCCACTAGCCTAAGACACTAGTGCTTTTGTCTGGAAACGGATGACAGAGATTGTAAGAGCATTTTGCCAGTTTAATTAATGTTTGTTGACAACCCCGCATCCATGACCAGGAAAAACATGAATGTAGCGTTGTTCGACAATTAGCAAAGAATTCCGCTCAAACCGGTGATGGGGACCGTCTTGAACTTACTATGAGGTATGAACAAAGCTCATTGTTGAAGGTCTCATGGTGACTTCAAGATGAAGAACAACAATAAAAGCGTTGTTCCTGGTCTTGTTTTTACATGTATTTCTAGAGACTTTGTCTCATGTACATTTACTCCATATCCTATCATTCACCATTTGGAATTCCATTTGTCATTTTCTGTATTGTACAACGTTCTATTATCCAGACGCACAGTTCAATAATTTTATTCACGTTTTGTTCAAATTATAGGAATTGAAAAAATTCATCTAGCATTTTTCATTCACTTGAATATCTAGGCACGTAAGCCAATTGCTTACTGTTTTTCATATCAGTATCTTCAATAGTGCATGTTTTCACGTGTTAATGCGAAATATCCATACATACATCTGCAAGAATATGTCACTAATCATATATTAATATTGCAATCTCCTAGCTCTACTTTTTTTAAAATAAAAAATGGGTTGAATGAAAAATTCGCTTGAAAGGCTATTTTTTTAGAGTCATCCGTAAGTAGAAATAACTGATAATTCTTTTTTGAATATCTAAAAGGAAACAAACAATGCTCGATGGGATGGCAAGTAGGTGCTAAACCTATATAAGTGTTTTTTATGCAGTCAATACCATGATTCTATCATTACTCATAACATATCTGATATCAGTTAAATTTTTTTTTCATGCAAAATTTATTAGACTGGACAAGGTGGCCACTAAAGTTACTAAAGCCAAAGGAAAATATACAACATATTTTGTTATTAAGAACCACACTCAGTCAAACAAAAAAAGTGAAAATGACGTTCTAAGATGCTTGAATTTTTTTATCGACAACATTTTTGTTGAATGTGGAGGCCGCGTTTTTCAACAGACAATATAAATTCCTATACGGACAAATTATGCGCCACTTTTAGCTGACCTTTTCCTTTTTTTCGTATGAAGCAAAGTATTTACAAGGACTGATTCAACAGAAACAAAAACAACTAGCCCAGACTTTTAATTTCAGCTTCAGATATATAGACGATGTACTTTCTCTTTATAACCCAATTTTTAAAGAATATTGACATCGCATCTACCCCAGTGAACTTGAAATTAAAGAGACAACCGATACACCCAATTCTGCTGCATGTCTTGATCTTTTGTTATACATTGACGAACATGGACGTCTGAAATCTAGATTATATGACACACGTGATGGTTTTGACTTTCCAATTGTGAACTTTCCCTTCAGAAATTCCATGGCCATCACCACGACATCATAGATAGATATGAAATATCAGTGTCACAAATGAAAACTGACATTTTCCGCTAGATTCACGTCTTCCCGGATTTGACATCACCGGTTTTGACTTTACCCTGGATTGACCCACTGAGAGTGTGATGGGTGCTGTATACAGAGCAGGACATGCTTACCCTTCCGGAGCACCGGATGTCACTCTGTTTTTATGAGAGTTCAGAGTTCACACTGTTAGTGCTTCAGTTTGTATATGTACTGTTCGTGTGTTTTGTGGGCATGTAGTGTGTTTGGGCTTCCGTCTTCTGGTGTTCTTGCTTTTGCCTTGTCTCTAGGCTTTGTTCCTTCGGTATTCTACTGCAGTTGTTTTTGTACGGTAGTACAGCCATTTGCACTTCCTAAGACTAGTATGAATACTGTGTTTATATAGGTGTGAATTCTTTTCTGGGTTTTTTTAGGGGGGTCATGAAAGTGTTGTGCATTTAAAAGCAGGAAAATTCGAAAATGATTTTAGAGTTGCGATATTTTATATAAATAAAATTATCTATGTCACAGTTTAAGGTACCGACCATTTAACTTGAAGGGGAACATATTTTGGAGCTGATTTTAGGTGAAAAACATATTTTGGCTGCCAAAATGATGAAAGAAAATAATCTGGCGGAATAAAAAATAATGCTAATTTTGAAAAAAAAAATATTTTGTCGCTACAAGCGATCAAAATAAATAACTTTTTTTCGCGCACAGCGCGAAAAAAAAAATTCTGTCCAGGAAAAAAACCATAACCCCCTTCAAGTTAAATGGTCGATCCCTTACTATTTCCATTGATATGTGATTATTGGTGATCAGATGCAAAGTATTTAAGATAAACCTGTAGTTGTACCGTAGGCACAAAATAGTGGATTTAGGCTGCGGGATAATGGTCAGAATAACAGCAAAACTTCACAGCAGTAAGTATTTGTGCAATTCATTTTGCAAAGACTTATACTGATGATGTCTGCCTCATATTTCTGAAATGATGAATTCAACAAAAAAGAAATGGCTAAACAGCTTTTGAACAGAAAGCTACCAATACATAGAAAAGTCTGTTTTTAAAAGAGGCATACAAGTAACATTTTATTTAATGGTAAAGATAGATACCTGGTACTATATATAAACTACACTACATATACTTCGTAACGGTTAAATCGACAAAAGACATCAATTCAGTCCAGGATAAAAGAATTGAATTGCTGTGGAATTGATTGTCAAACTTACATCTAAAAACGAAAAATAAGTGAAGCAATGAACTTATTCAAGAAGAAAAACAGGCCAGTAAACACTGGTGCATAATTCTTCCCAACAGATTTACTAATTTGTGCTATTAAACAAGCCCTTCAAATATGTAAATTAAAAATTCAAGCAACAAAATTGGTACCAACATTTGGTTTCGGAATTTGTATTGACAGCGTGGTTCTTGGCACGCATGAACTTGTCATCTCAAGACACCAGGTATTTTCATCTGATTCCCCATTATACACCGAAAAATATCTTGAAATACGAAATTCAGTTTCTTGATTAAGGCGGTAGTATACACGGTAGCACAGTGTTAATTCAAACGTTTACAATATGAACGAGTAGTTATTTGAGTAAACATTAAATTATTTTTAGGATTCAAATCTGATCCACACCTCTATTTAGTAATGATAGCTTTTGGCCAATTTTTCAGCGGAGTATGCCCTCCTCTAAAAACAAAACATGTAATTTGTTGATATTGCATGCTTCAGTTTTAAATGCAGAGTCGGGCAAGCTATTTCAAAAGGTTATACTTGTTATATACTTGTTCGAACATTTATCAACCGATATAATTTTCACTAGCATAAATATAAAGTAAAGAGTCGGGACTCGTCATGTAAACGTATACAACGGGCATAAATCAAGCCTGAAGTTGGAAAATGTAGGCAGCATAATTCTGGATGGTTAAAACATATATTACACTTCACATGAATTTCCTTTACTTCAATGGTATTACCGTAAGGGTGGTATTTTGATTTACCTCCCCTCTGTTAAGTATACCATCCTTCTGTATATCACGCGCTTTAATTGTACAGTGATACCACTGACGTTACTTGAAGTAGTAATACAGTCAAGACGGTCAGGTCAGTATAATATAACACATACTTCCTTTAATTTCAGAAAAGAATGTCACCCTCGACTACCGTCTCGTATGATATAATTCCTTCGTATGGTACTCTAGTATACCATCCTCAATTTCAGGAAGTGTGTTTGTAATATTTTTGCTAGGGGCTGTCTAGAACTTACTATGAAGTATGAGCAAAGGTCATTGACGAAGGCTTAATGGTGACTTCAAGATGAAGCTAAGCTAGAAAGGCGTTGTTCCGTGGCTTTGTTTTACCATGTATTTGTAGAGACTTTGTCTCATGTGCATTTACTCCATATCTTTTCATTGTCAATCTCAGGATTTCTTCCAACCAATTTCACCTAAAATTTCCCATTTATTTTGTTCTAATAAGGGGCAACTAAACCATTCTGAATCCCCATGTGTGGTAGATGATTTCCAAATGGGCTTTGAAAATTATCATCTATAAAATATTGTCAAAAAGGAATTTCCCCATTATTTTCTTTATTCTTTATCAACAATTTGCGGCTGCACCTAACATTCTGTAGTTTAGTGTCTGAAATGTTTTTCTCTGGGTTTAGAGCCATCTTGGAGTATGTCACAAATATGGTACAATGAGATGAACAGACTGCAAGATATAATGCCCTTATAGGGGTATGATTTTAAATATTAATTAAAACGTTGTGAACCTTAAATTTTAAAGGAAGTCATAATAAGTCTCTTTTTCTCAAGATTTCATTTTTGATTGGAATAGTACATGTTTAGTATTTTCCCTTTTTTTAAATTTAATTTTCAGTGTAGCTTCAAGATATGGTAAATTTTTGTTCTGCCTGCTATACAATTAAATTTCTGCTTCTGCCACTGACAAGAGACAAATGCGATTATTACCATGCTTTAAGTTTTTTAATTGAAAAAAAACACTAGAATGGCATCAAAAGTATGTCCAAATGGTTTCTGTTGAAAAATGAAAGATACTTAGAAATTGCCCGACAGGATCAGTCAATGTGTTACAATCTACTGAAAAAATCTGTCATTTGTAAAATGACTGCTAATTTTTAGGCATTTTATAAAATGACCAACCACTTTAGGCATTTTATAAAATGACTGAAATTTTAGGCATTTTACAAAATGCCGTATTTCAGAAAATGCCTGTAACATATATGTATCGAAAATAGTGAAATCGATTCCCAGTATTTTGAACATACTGTAAAGATATTTTGACCCATGTGATGCCCTCCGTGGTTTTTTTATAAAAAAGATTACCCAACAAACTTATCCCTTGACAACTCTGTAGAGTTTTGGATGAGAAAAAGTATGGCGATCAATTTATTTCAAATTTCAGTTTAGTAGGATGAGGTCTTCAATTGTTTTCATTCATGGATACGTTCTTCAAACCTTTAGTGTTATTGCTTCATGTCTAAAATCTAACTACAACAAAGAACTGTGTAGATTCATACCTTCACCATTGTCTTGTATTTCAAATGCTTAAACAATGCATTTGAAATACAACCAATACATAAAATTTGTCAAGAGATTTTGATGGTGATTACATGTTTATTTTAGTTCAACGAGTTAACCATTTTTATACGACCGCAAAACAATGCGTTTGTATAATGGTAAGGTGCTATCGTCGTCGTCGTCGTTGTCTATAGACACTTCTGGTTTTGGTCAATAACTTTAGTTTTAGTTGATCAATCCTTAATTTTAGGACAATGTTTCTTGACACAAAAGAAAGTCTAAGAATAGAATTGCTATTCTGGCCCCACTTGTTTAAAAAAAAAGATGGGATCAAAAAAAGGAAAACTTCATGTTTTCACATATGTGGATGTATAATCTTCATTATCTATCGGATTTTGATGTTTTTCAGTGTTACCCTTAGGAAATTTCCCTCTGTAGTATGTCAAGAGATTTCACATTACATGTACCGTTAATAAGATGAAAGGGTTCAAAGGGGGATTTGAAAAATTTTATTTTTCTATTTCTAGTCCGATTTTGAAATTAATATAGCGCTGCATCTTAAGAATTTTGATAACTTGTTTCCTCTCCGAGCAATGAAGGACCGAACGAGGCCAAAATTGCAAACATGCAGATTACCTTTTTTATTTATTTTTGAACGTTTTTCAATTGGATTTTATTCTTTGAATTCTTGTCGTTGTAAGCTTTCAATAGTGTGCCAACGATTTTGCATAGGTCTTACCGTTTCGGATCTATAAGGGACAAAGAGCCAAAAATTGCAATTTTTTAAAATATGTATTTTTTTTTCTTGTGCAAGCCAAATAAGTATTTTCGTTCCTCATGGAATTGCATTGCGTTCGCATTGTCCGTTCGCGTAACCCATGTACCACACTCTTTTTTTAAAATACTGATTCTTCATGGGAATATAATAATATATCATTTAAAATGTGATTTTTGAATAATTAGTTTAAATGACATTTTTTAGAAAGTATAGTTTTAATCTTCCCTCTTAATATCAATTCAAGGTGCAAATAATCTAACCTGGTTTGCTTTGTGATCACCCCTTCCCCTATTTCTGCAAAAAAAATCATTTTCACCTACGTACTCTCGTTTAATGAATCAATTTATCACATACTACTGTCATACTACTGTCATAATTATAAGAACAATTGTTGAAATATTTGACAGGAAGTACTCTTCTATACTTCTGGTAACACGTACCCCCATTCTCCATTCTCAACAAGACGACAGTAAATGGCGATACAGATTACATATGTACTGAAAACGTGTTGATGATCGTTCTTATTTTAAAACTAAACTAACTCGTTCGTCTATTTCTCCTTATTGCCGGACTACATCACGGCCATTCAGCCGTTATCAAATACATCTTGTTTATTAAAGCGTTAATTAGTTACATCCAGTTCATTCAGCTATTAATCAGTTACATGTCGGTCATTCAAATATTAACCAGTTACATGTCGGCCTAACAGCTATTAATCAGTTACATGTCGGCCTTTCAGCTATAAATCAGTTACATGTCGGTCATTCAGCTATTAATCAGTTACATGTCGGTCATTCAGCTGTTAATAAGTTACATGTCGGTCCTTCAGCTATCAATCAGTTACATGTCGTTCTTCAGCTATTGATCAGTTACATATCGGTCATTCAGCTATTAATCAGTTACATGTCGGTCTTTGGCTATTAATCAGTTACATCTCGTCATTCAGATCTTAGTCAGTTACATCTCTGTCATTCAACTAATACACAAAAGAACAAATAAAGGATATAGAGTAAATGTACATGGAACAAAATCCCTATAAATTCATGATAAGATTAAGATTGAAGTCACCATGAGGCCTTCAACAAATAGCAAACACTCTTACCACATAGTAAGTTCAAGACGTCCTCACCGGTTTGAGCGGAATTAATTTGCTAAATGTTGAACAACGCTACATCCACTGTTTAACAAAATTAAACAATTAACGACGAAAGCTTAACACAAGAGTGGTATCACTTACGCAATAACATAGCTCCACATGAAAATACAAAGTATATCATACAATCGCATAAACAGATGGCAATTCACAACGTACATATATGCAGTTTCGCTGGTTCAACAAAAGATGTCACGAAAGTTAAGTTCTGAATAAATTTCAGTGGCAAGCATGGTCAAATCTACAGATTAACTAAATGTTATCGGGAAAACTGCTAAAACACGCGTAAGAATGCATACAGAAAGGAACATTGAAGAAATGGGAACATTTAGGGTACTCCATCATGTGAGGCGTACGGAAACATAAGGACAACACAAAGACAAGATTGCTGCCATTATAGCATTTATTGATCCTTAAATACGTCATAAAAATCAAAAGTTACTAAGTCCCATTTACAAAAGCATATGTCCATACAAATACAAATGTATAAGTCTCGGTCATTCAGCTGTTTATCAGTTGAATCTCGTTTATTCATTTGTTAATCAGTTTGATCTCGGTCATTCAACTCTAAGTCGGTTAAATGTCGGTCATTCAACTGTTTACAATCAGTCACATCTCGTGTTATAGGCTATGGTGACAAACAAACAAACCCTTTGTCTACCGATTCTATGGGAAAAAATACAATAACAGATTTACTGCTATCATAACATTTCCTGAACACTGATTACGATTTAACAAACAAAGGGAAATAACTCACATTTACACACAAAACACATGACCATACACATAAAAATGTATAACAACCCGTGCAACAAATAAAAATGGGAACATTTAGGGTACTCCATCATGTAATAGGCTGGTGTGACACCCAAACACACTGCTAGTCTGCGGAAACATTAGGACAACACAAAGACAAGATTGCTGCCATTATAACATTTATTGAACTTTAAATACGTCATAAAAATCAAATGTTACTAAGTCCCATTTATAAAAACATATTACCATACAAATGCAAATATATAAGTCTCGGTCACTCAGCTGTTTATCAGTTGAATCTCGGTCATTCATTTGTTTATCAGTTTGATCTCGGTCATTCAACTCTTAACCGGTTACATATTCGGTCATTCAACTGTTTAAAATCAGTCACATCTCGTGTAAAAGGCTTGGGTGACAAACAAACAGACCCTTTGTCTACCGATTCTATGGGAGAAATACAAAAACAGATTTACTGCTATCATAACATTAACTGAACACTGATTAAGATTTAATAAACAAAGGGAAATAACTCACATTTACAAACAAAACACATAATCATACAAAAAAAATGTTTAATATATGATTTTTTTTAATTTTATACAGTTATATATCGGTTTATTGAAATACAAAAACATGTGGCATATTTTAAACTATTCTTATTTACAAATTTAAAAAAAAAGTAATGAAATGTCTCAAAACATTCAAAATAGTTTTAAAATTTAAAGTTCTTACAGGTAAATGTATCCATGTAATTTCTATATTTATAAACGGCCAAACAGTATCAAATTAAAAAATATGCTAGATATAATTCAAGAAGTAAAATGATGTAAAAGTTGTCACGTTAGTTGTATGAAGTACCAAATAAATTTCAGAGACGAGCACGTGGACGAATATGCAGATCATTTCAATACTATCGGGAAAAATAGTGCGACTCACATAGGTATACAAATAAGAAGGAACACTGAAAATGGGGAACATGTAGGGTACTCCATCATGTTTACGGCCATGGAGATAAACAAACAGATCCTTAGTTTACGGATACTTTAAAGACGAAAACATGTCTGTTGTTATCATGACTTTTATTCACTCATAATTACGTCTAAAAAATTAAAGGGAACTAGCTCACAATTACTATTCGACTCAGCTTGAATATTTGAATTTATTATTTAAATTTTTAATCACTACTAAATGGACGTCAAACTGATTATTTATATCATTTTAGCTGTTGCAGATGTTGACTTAAGGTAGATACACTTATTATGAATAGACATGAGATTTCGTTATCAGTTGGCTCAATTGAAGAACCAATCCTATCCACCTGAAATCTGAAATGAAAAGTAGGGGTCATCATGCTTGTTTTTTCTAGAATTGAAATAAAAAATTGCTCATTTTTAGCCATTTTCTGACCAAACTTTACATAGAATGCACGGAGAGAAATATCGAAAAGTAGTTCTTAGGTTAAAAGAAAAGAACCTTCAATCCATGAGAATTTTTGTAAACAAATAATTTATGGTATGATCTTTTGGTAACTACCAAGAAAGGTATATGTCACCATGCTTCCTTTGAAGCAAATATTTTACAAATTTTCCCAATTTGACATTTTTACTGGATAAGGGAGTTAATTTGCGGCAAAGTAATATGAATTACTTTGTTAAAGTAATAAGAATTAGCAAATAATTTTCTGAATAATTAACAATGAATAAATGTAAATATTTCCATGTTGTAGCAAGGAAAAACGTATGTACTGAAATGAAGTAAAAACTAATACTTAGGAATTTATTTTTAGTGTTCATGGCAAAGAACATACCTTTCTTATTTTAAATTAAACAAATATCCCGTAATGCATGTTTTCCCAAATGTCGTGAAGTTCTGACCTAATAAATTACCTATGTATTTTAATTTTGTTTCACCAATGCAGTTCCTGATTGCATTGATTAACCGTATAATTTTCTGCATTCTTTTTTGATTATTAAATTTCAGATTATGTAATTCTTAGGTCAGATATCATGTCAAAAACTGAGTTATTTTTTCTTTTATTTGAGCGTTTTAACATTAACATTGATCTATTAAAAATACTTCTGCAATGTGTGTTAGCGTATCCTATGCATTAATAAAGGGCTATGCGGAGGGCAGCATGATACGACCGCAGCATGACGACCACTTTTTAATTTGAACAAGTATAATTCAAAATGAATGCTGACGCAGCAAAATCTGTTGAACTAAAAAAAAATCCCATTTAAATCAGGTGAAAAAAAAATTTAAGATTATTTGAACAACTGCACTTTGACCTTGTTTAGTAACACTTAGCTCAGAAATGTCGCATACTACTTAATATTACAAAGACACGATAACAGTAAACACCTAAAATGGCAAAAAACTACAACCACATATCACAATTCCCAAGCGAACTGCACTGGAAAAACACAAATGAAAGACAAGAGACAAACGTAAATAAGGATAGGAACTCGGGATAGCTTGACTTGGTACCGGCACTAACAAAAGTCAGCGGTATGGTTAAGCCGGTTTCTGGGTATACCCAATTCCCCCTTTCTCTATCCCGTTTCCCTATACTATTACAAAAATACGAATAAAACTCCGATACAGGTGGACTACTAACTCTATGACCGCTATCTTGAGAAGGAAAGGAATATGACAAAATGCAATTTAGAAAGATGGGGTAAAAGAGTGCTCGTCGCTGAACTGCCGGCTAGCTCAAGGTACCTTCATGGACAAATGGAAGCCGTGTCCGAAGTTGTTTGATTTATCGTTCGAAGATCCATCCGCATCCTCCCGCAAGACGCTTCACAATTTAGGGAACACTCACTGGTGCTACGTCAAATCATGGACACGAGAATATCTTTACAGAGAAAACGTCAGACGTTATTGGTATACCATTACATCATTCCCAGGTTGTTTCGCCTGCGTTACCTGAACCGTGCAGTCGTATTATCGATTCGTTCAGGTGAACAATGATAAGAGGGCCTTGGAACCGAACAAAATTGTGGAGATACCTTGTCTACCAATGTCGACACTTTTTTCACAAGTGGATTGCTCTCTCCAACAGACGGCGATGGCACAGATTGCGACCAATTATCCCATTAAAGCTTACATTGATACATTACTACAGACGGGAGCCAGCCAAAAAACAGTGATATTGGACTCTAAACTGTTCATAAAAGACACAGCTGCACATCATGACGACAGCGACGTGGAAAACGGGAGTAATCAGGTACTGTATCGTCGTTCCATATATACGTCAGAGGGTCGCATTTTGAAATTGGAAGGACACCTTCACCTGGACCCTTTTAACAAAATAGACTCATCGTGAAAGGAGTGGGATTGGCCTTGAAGTTTTGGCCGAGTAAAAACACTTTCCGCCTGATGTCGAGCAATGACGGAGCAGCCTACAAGGTACAGATATTGGATGTCATTTTCAAGTTGTGTGTACAGAAACCAAATGCTGGAGTGTTGATGGCCCATGCCAAATTACTGGGAGAAACGACGGCTATGTATCCGTTCGTCCACAGTCACTTCAAGATCGCCTCGATCTACAAAGGGGAGTACAGTTACAGCGAAAACAACATGTTCCAGGGCGACATTCCATCACAGTTGATATTGGGATTTTTTAACAGTGCAGCCTGTAATGGAGACTATAAGAGATCGCCTTTCAATTTCAAATCGTTCAACTGCAACTTCCTCGCCTTGTACGTAGATGGTCAATCGTATCCAGCCAAACCGCTACAACCCATCTTTCCAGGTAAAAATTACGTGGAAGCCTATAGAACATTGACGACAATCCAGAGCGACATCGACGTGTCTATGCTGGAGAATGGGGAGGGTACTCGCTGTTTGTTTTAAACGTTGATGACGTGATCTACTTCAACGCCAAGAGAAGAGGAGATTGTAGATTGAACTTAGATTCGGAACACCTTTACTAGAGAGCGTCACTGTTCTCATGTACGGGAAATTGTTGTTGTAACGTGTGCAGACGAGTTACCACTGGTCATAGGTAGAAGACCTAGAACATACGTCGCCAACACCGATTTCTGTGATCGTCCAGGAAAACACTGGACCTTGTTCCATTTTCCCGTTCAAGAACCTTGCGAGTTTTTCGATTCACTGGAGAACAGACCTGGAAAGTACAACCTTCACTGTAAACGTGTCCTTGAGATCAACGGAGCTCGGTATCTC
The DNA here is from genome assembly GCA_002080025.1 of Modiolus philippinarum. Taxonomy (NCBI): domain Eukaryota; kingdom Metazoa; phylum Mollusca; class Bivalvia; order Mytilida; family Modiolidae; genus Modiolus; species Modiolus philippinarum. Next base: position 84,108 of record MJUU01066229.1, on the reverse strand, counting down.
TACACATCAGACAGTATCCAACCGTGTGGAGCCTATTGTGTGTTTTTGTGAAAGCCAAATACGCTTATCGATCTTACCGTAACATCGTTAAAGACTTTAACTCCATCCACCTGGAGCGAAACAATCGAAAAGTATTGGGATCTTTAAGAGGACGATACACCATAAGATAGAGAAACATGGACCGCGAAAACAGTAAAAAACAGAGCGAAAGATGGCAGCTGATGGGACAGAAAATACCCAAATCGGAAATCGTGTTTCTGTCAGATGATTGTGGTGTATCTCATCATCGTCACATCGATCGTCAACCTGTCGCTACAAAATGGCAAGTCGGAGTTATGGATAACGTTATTGTGCAGTGCCATAGGTTACGCCTTACCAAATCCATCTCTGAAGGTCGAGAAACCATAAGAATAAAATAATACGGCAGACATCATTCAGCATGGTATTTCTTTTTTTACCGTGTTCCAGTTTATGCGAGACCGATCAGACCGGCAGTGGGAAAACACCTTACGTCTACAGACTATTGACACACCTACAAGAAATGTTTCCAAAAGAACCGTCGGAGGAGATCCTGTATTGTTTTGGCATACATCAACCTATATTCGACGAAATGGAAAAGACCATCCTTAACATCGTCTTTCACAAGGGATTACCCTCCATGGAGACTGTAGAAGAGTTTACCACGAAAAGAATTCATCGAATGATCGTCTTGGACGACCTGATGCATCGAGTGGTAGGCGACGTCGATATGGAGTTACTGTTTACACAGGGATGTCATCACAGAAGACTGCGCGTCGTGTTTCTCACTCAGACCTTGTACGTGCAGGGAGCCAGATCGGGAACCATAGCCTTTAATACCACTACTTGGTGTGGATGAAAATCTTTATTTAATTTTAGTTTGCTATATAAAAATAATTTTGATTCATCAGTAAATTATGAAATTTGTCTTAAAGTTAATTATATAATATCCAATAACAGTTTCATTAAACTGTGTTTCAATGGGATATTTTATACTTTTATATGCTTTGTTTATATTGGAATAGTTATCAATTTCTAAATTAAATTCATAAAATATATTATTGATACAAGTATACCAATACTAACTACCTTCTTCATGCAGTTTGTATTTACTCTTAGCAATAATAATTAATAAGCATTGTAACTATATAACGTAAAAATTAGTTTGATTTTAAATAGTTTATTTTTCAGGGTACACACAAAGAACAAAGAAGAGGAGGATATTAATGACATGTAAAGAAAATGAACTGAAAAAAATAGTGCAATTATTATATTTAAAAAAGGGGGAATTTAAATAAAAGTTTGTACAGCAATGTTTGTTTCGATAATACGTACTGTAGATATATTAAATCCGGTTCTGTTTAACTATCGTTGTAAAAAATGACAAGTGAAAGAATGTAAGTGATTAATTATTATCTCTTAACCCATTGGTTCAAAAATGATGCAGTGTATTGCATAATTATAATCTTCTTTTATGGTGTATATTATTTTAAGGTGTGTCCATTATTTACTGTTTCATTGGTTAATCATTTGACGCATTAAGGTGTGTTCATTAACTATCATTTCATTGGTTACGCTCTGCATCTGAATCGCATTATCCTTGGGTATCCTTAATGGGTAAGTTTTTTGTACTTATTAAAAATGACGCATTATAATGTGTGTTAAAATGTGACTCGCTCTACTACATCATAATCTGTTGGGTTAGAGTGTTGAAGATTATCTGTTTATTGGATATAGTGTGGTGAATCCTAAATATCGTTGATAAAATATAGTAGTTTTTACAACAATTTCGACAATTATTTCTCTTAAGTTTATTTACATGCGTTTCATTATTTTATTGAGTCGAGGTTTTGTTTAATACCTTGACCATTGATCTGTGATGTATCTGTTTGTTGTTTTAAGGGGGTATCAAGCAGTTTTGTCGTACAATTGTTGTTTGTTTGTGATGTATGTGTTACAACAGGATTAGTGTATTTACATAGAGTTTTGTATCCTGTAATGTTTAAGGGTTGTTAAGCAGTTTCGTCACAGGAACAGTTACATACAATTGTTGTTGGTTTCTGACATCTTAAAAAAGACACAAATCGGTTCGCAGAAGAAATCTTCTGTGGCTTATGTTATCGCATAGGACGATCAGAGCCAAGAATACACCGGGTTAAATAACACCCCATTTATTTCACTCAAAAGTTTTATTGATTTCTTGCTTTCGCACTCTAGAAAGCAAAAAAATTAAATCATACAATTCATATTTTTTTTAATATGAATAAAAATTGATATTTTATGATATATTTTACTCCACCATTTGGGATTAAATTGAAGGATAAGGCTATTGACCCGCGGAAGCACAACTGATAAACGCGGATAAATAATAAAATAGTTCCGCCTATATCACATGTAGATAGCGTGGGTCAGCCATTGTTGTATACAGGTAAAAAGTAAATCGGTCGTGTGTAACGTTTCAAATTCAGCAACCAGGAATATTATTCTTAATTTTCAGACAATTGTTGTACACAGATCACTTCAGAGTTAATCGGTCGTATGTAACGGATCAATTTCAGCATCATGCCGCCAGAACACATTATCGATATACTTTCTTGCATGATTAGATCAGCTGGGTATAATACGATTCGGACGCAGTAAATAGAATTAGATGGGCTAGTATTGCCGTTGATACGCAAGACAGTGACTGTTATCACAGTACCCATTTGTTTGTTACTTTTAAAAAAAAGTTAAAATGATTAAATTATAGTTTCTTTGTATTTTTCTGTAAAAATTATAAAACGTTTTTCTTTATTTTGATCTTTTATCAAATGAAATTAAACAATTATGTAAAATAGCATATTGGCGTAAACTAAAATGCCATATGAACAATATTTGGTTTGACTACAACTGAACCATCTTGGTGATGTGTCTCAATTAACAGTTCGATGGAAAAGTAATCTATTCATGGCATAATGTAATGTAAGTGAACCTTTTGCAGGGGATTGACCTGAATGAGTACATGACATAAAATCTTTAGCAAGATATTCAACTTTAAGATTACGTTACAGTTATAGGTTTACTGCAATATTAGCATAAATACATGTAGAACGAACAAAATTATGTTGACTTCACTCTCCTCAGTGATTTCTAGTAACTTTTAAATGGACAGCAAAGTGCATAAAACAGGAAGATGATAAAAAATATTTTTTTCGAAATTCAATCGTCTTGTACTGGATTTTGCTTCCAAATTCGATATTTTTGGAAATGAGTACTTCTTTCTGGACAACTTTTGGATTATGGCTTTCCATTTTATTAGATTTTAGTGCTGATGATGAGAGGTTACTCCTTGAAACACGTGTACAGTATAACGAAATTGACTGGTTTTATGCAAGTTCGGTATTTTTTGTATTTCAATCGATTTTGGATCTAAATTTCTGATTTATGTAAAAAAAATCCTTTCTTTATTCCTTCAGTGAAAAGCAAACATGTTCCTCTTCTTTTATAATATTTTGGTGACAATTGTTTACAAAAATGCCGTTCTTTGTTAATTTTATCTACTTAATTCAATTTTTAGAATATATTATCAATTATACTGTTTTTCAAAATTTAAATATATCTAAATCAGTACTTCGGTGCTTACCCGAAAGCCGATTTATTTGTAAAACTTGCAATATCTAAAATTTTTGTAACTTTTGTTGAAAACTAAAGAGTATCTCCCTCATACAAAGCTCTTTCCTTAGCTGATTGTGGCTTTCCATTTAGATCATATTTGGTTCTTTCATCTGTATCAGGTTTTAAACATCTTTGAGTTTATGGTCTTCCAAATGTTCAGATTTTATCTGCACTGAAGAGACATAAGTTGCCGAAACGGCCAAATGCAGAAACTAAATTAACAGTAACTTCGGTATTTTATTGTTTTGGTATTGTTTATTGCCGTTTTTAATTTTTGATTGACAAGGAATTTCAACAACGAGCAATATCCATTTACACATAAGTGAGTGTCTTCGATACTAAAATATCTACAGCTAAGGATTTAGTCAGTTTGACTTGCATTTTCCAGATATTAGATAAGAAGACCCGATCTTGGATTGCCCATGTATTAAGCTGATTAATACAGCTTCAGCTGAAGATTACTTGCTAACTTGATTTATGAAAGATCTGAGATAAGATGTGATAGTTCGTCTACAAAAAATTCGAGAGCTATATGAATTAGAGCTCTGGTACAGAGTTTTCCATAGTAATCTGGCATAAGGACAGACGTATACCTATGTCTATAAAACTGAGTTTGTTGAGTTAAAGGCTAGGAACTGTCGATTATAATATTCTGGTCCGTAGAAAATGCACACACCAAAAAGGTTATGTGAATAATAAGTTAATGAAGGAAGCTTAAACTAAATAAAATAAAATTGCTTCAATTTTTTTCTGGTAATTCTTCTTTGAATGCACACAGCTATCTAATCAAATCTCCAAAATGGGTAAGATCAAGGCTGACATATAAGACTATCTAAAAACAAAATTACAAATATGTTTGATCAAAAACAGTATTCACATTTATCTTGTTCTTTCAAAGCCACCCAAAATACAGTACCGGAACATTATTCATTTAGAGGATATGCTAATCCATTCTTACCGATTCTGCGACTAAACAGTACTTCAGTACTTTGATTGGTAATAAGTCTACAATGAATACACATTTCAGTAACATTTGTCATAATTTACACAATAAATATTGATTCAAAAATCATCATTCTGTGAAATGATCGGGGTTTCACTCGGAACAAGTTAAAAATCCTAATTGGTCCATATGATCCGGTCTGTAAGGACACGGAACGACACTGCTCAGTTCGGGTACAAAATCACCTATCACACAAGCTGTATCTTTCAGTTTAGCATATTCGCTTGGTCTAAAGGTGATCCCTTTTTTGTTGGAACGACATCCGTTTCGTTTTGGGGTAGCCAGAATTGTCTCAAGTCTACGCACGCTCCCGTAGCTTTTACACTACAATAAACATTACCTCCTCCGATATGACTTGAATAATCTTTTTTATCGTTCAAAGTCTGATCTACAAAATCCAACAATTCTCCATCTGCAAAGGGCAGACTGATCCCTTTTTTCGTGTCAGGTTTCCGTCTTTCGTCTCCCACTCTTTGATATCAATACGTATTTCTAACCTCCATTCGCTGGCTTGAACAAATCTATTGTTTCTAAGTTCGATATTACAACGACTTGCCGTTTCGATTATTTTTTATGTAAATGAATAAAACTAGGTGTGCATTGGTTTATTTACTTAAAGTATTCGTTATTTTCATCGGTCGAAATATGACGCAGTGCAGTGCATCGTCATAAAACACAATGCATTAATGAAAGGATTAACAAAATCCTTAAAAGGTGATAATGGGAGAAAAAAATATTCCTATGGGATAGTGTACTCCTATGGGAATAAAATATTTTCCTAAGGGAGATTTTTTTTTTCGATAGGATAAAAAATTATTCCTGTAGGGAAAAAAAATCCTACGGGAGGAAAAAAAATCCTACGGGAGATTTTTTTCCAATAGGATAAAAAAAAACATCCTATAGGAAAAATAAATCCTACGGGAGACGAAATAAAATTCCTATCGGAAAAATAAATCCCACAGGAGTCGAAATAAAATCCTATAGGAAAAGTAAATCCTACAGGTGACAAAATTCCTCATGGAAAAAAATCCCACCGGAAAAAGATTCCCAGAAAAAAAATAAATCGTAAAGAAACCAAATCAAATAGAATGGGATTTTGGGATATTTTTTTCTTTTCATAAGAAACAACTAAGTTGCTGAGATTATAATCTGTGTAATATTGGTTTGAATCTTCACCTCAATTCCTAAATTTCGGTGTACATCAGCCTTCCAAGTCTCCCAGATAATTACGTCGGCCCGTTCGAGTGCCTGGTTTACTAACTTGTCAAAATATGTATGCGTGCCTCTCAATTCAGCACACATGTAAACAGCGTGTGGGATCCATTAATTGTCCTTTTTTGCATGAGCTTTTCTTCTTTTTTTATAAGAGGAGTTTTCTTTTACGTATCTCAATTTTACAGAGGTGCGATCTTATAATTTAGGATGGATCCACTGTGACCATTGTTTTTGTTCAATACCTTCCCTCAATCAGTTTGCTTGTACTCAATTCAGAAAACAAACTCAATCAATATTCTGGTAAGCTAAGCAACAAGACTTGGTCATCTAAAAATCTAAAACTACTTAGCTTTAATGATTAGTTTACACCGAAATTTGTCCATTCGTATGCATGGTAAAACCTTAACTGCGGTAATTTTAAATGACCACGATTTGCTGTTGTCAAGTTGGAAAGAGAACTAACTGCAGGTGTTTTTTAAATACATATAAGGTCTTATAAGGAATTTTTGCTGGACCTGTCTAAAGGCATGACTTAAAACTCCCAACCTCGTACAAAGCCAACATATAGAAATATAAACAAGTGAAAAAGAAAATAAAGTAAAGGTAGAACTTATTTGGACACAATATGCACTTGGATGGATGAACAAATACATGTTCTCTCCCACAGCGTTATCTCACAATATCAGCCCTCTGAATGTGTTGAATTATTAATTAAACAATGGTTATAAGTCCAAAAACTCATTGCCAAAGAAATCAATGAACAGTCAAAGTTAAATTATTTCCCAATCATGTGTTGGAACATTATATTTATATACAGAAAAGTAGGTCCACGGGAATTTATCAATAAGTACTGTATTCTTATGAAGATAGACTGGACATTGACAAGTAACACTTGGACAAGTCCTATTTTTCACACCTTCCTAGTCATCAATTTACATTCGCTATTGATCAATATAATTGAACCTATTATTAAAAAGTATAAGCTGCTAGCAAGAATTTCGGTATAAGGTCTCTCCTGAAGCACTGTAATACATGTAGTTATAAAGCAGGCCTGCCAACCTTTCCGCTTTCTGGGGGTTTTTGAGGGAAAACCCCTATGGAGGTTCCAAAAATCAAAAGTTGAAATTCCAAATAAAAGACTAGAAGACAATTAAACAACTAAGGAAGAGTTGAATGTAATGGTGAAACACATAAGAACACTATAAACAACAACAGCATACCATAAGACCCCCTATAGCCAAGTTATAAGGAGTTTCCTTATTTGACACTTAGCAAAACCCCAATGGCGATTTAAAAGTTGGCAGCCATGGTAAAGTTATAATGTGTTTTAGATATATTTGTGTGGAAGAAGATAAAGTACACTACGTGTGATATATAACACAGTTTTGGCATATAGTTTTCACAATATGTTTAGTATGTAATGTAGATTATTGTTTTTGTTGTTTGTTGAATTTCAAGAGTAATATATCAGCAAAATCAAAAGACCTGTTCTAATGAATCACGTATAATGCCACCCTTTGCATCCAATATGATTTGTCCCAATTCAATTTGAGCAGTTGAAAGAAAGAATGCATATTAAGAGGAAATATGAAATGTAAAGAAGTGAAAAAATGTCTCGCCTGTCCCTGCTTGTCCTCTAAATTGATGTGATATGGACTTCTTAGAAAACTTTACGTGCTCACTAGACTGTGACATTGAGGTCACTCACAACAACCATATAACAGACCATAATGTTCTTCCAAAGACCAACCAACATACTAAATATCATTGACCTACCATTTATGCATCATGAGAAACCAGATATACTCGCTATAGACCAGGAAATTGAGGTCTAATGCATAAGTAATATGGCAGACTGTCAAGCACTATCCAAGACCAACCAACATACAAAATATCATCGACCTACAACTAATAGATAATGAGAAACTAACATGTTCACTAGACCATGAAATTGAGGTCAAAAACAAAAGTCATCTTCAAGACTGACATGTACTACGCAAGACCAACCTACATACTTAAAATAGTCAACCTACCATTTATAGTTATTGAGAAATGGGCTTAATTAGGCAAACTTAGCATGACCACTAGACCGTAAAATTGAGGTCTAGGACAAAAGTCATCTGCCAAACTGACATGTACTATCAAAATCCAACCTACATACCAAATATTATCATCCAACCACTTCTAGTTATTGAGAAATGGACTTAATCAGAGAAACTGAACGTGGCCACTAGACTGTAAAATTAGGGCCAAGGACAAAAGTTACCTGCGATACTGACATGTACATGTACTATCCAAATCCAACCTATATACCAAATATTATCAACCTACCACTTCTAGTTATTGAGAAATGGACTTAAGCAGAGAAACTTAACGTGGCCAATCAACAGCGAAATTGAGGTCAAGGACAAAAGTTACCTGCCAGACTGACATGTACTACCCAAGACCAACCTATGTACCAAATAGTATCAACCTACCACGTCTAGTTATTGAGAAATGGACTTGAGCAGAGAAACTTTATGTGACCACTCAACCGTGAAATAGAGTTTAAGGACAAACGTTACCTGCCAGACTGACATGTACTACTCAAGACCAACCAACATACCAAATATTTATCAACCCACCACTTCTAGTTATTGAGAAATGGACTTAAACAGAGAAACTTAACGTGGTCACTGGACTGTGCAAAATTGAGGTCAAGGTACATGATTTTATGTCCGTCAGGTAGCATTTGATTCGTTCTACCACTGGACCAAATATGATGATCCTACATCAAAGGGTTTTCAAAATATCCTGTATTTTGTGAAAGTTAACACCATCTTCATACTTTGCACGCCTATGTCTCGCTTTCCACAACTTTTGTAGCGTGCGAGTCAAAAATGGATAACAGGAAACACCTACAATGGCTGAAAATTATAATCACATGCCACAATCTGCCATGGAACTACTCATTTAAAACACAAATAAGACAGAAGACAAACATAGACCAAGATAGGAACTCATGAATTGATACACCTGAATCCACAATATGATAAACAGAATACATCTGACTTTGGAAAAGCTTTGTTGAAAGTTTCTAAGAATTGTGATTGCAAGAAAATGATGACCAAAGTATCAATGATCTACATATAGAAACCTTGAATATTGTAAAGTTCATGAAACAAGAAATTCATCATTCTTTAAAACAATGTGAAACTCTGGAACAAATAAAAATGGTTTTTATTAGAAATTTTTGTTTATAAAGAATGTATGCAGAACCTCAAATCTCAGTAAACAGGAAATACAGTTGACAAGGAATTCGTTAACAAATATCTCAAAATCAAAACACTGATTCACCTAAAGAGTATTGAATGTGTTTTTATTATTTTAGTACATAGTTCTGGCCAGTATAATTTTATATTAATTTGACAGTATTTTGCAAGGAGAATCTGAAACAAATTTAAGCAAAATTTTAGTCCAGTTGTGGTGAAAGAAAAATCGCAGACTTTTTTTCCTGGCTAGAAATAAAGTCATCAGAGGAAAAAACGAATAACAATACAAACAAACATTGTACAGATTTGGAGCATAGAAATTGTGTTTAATATTGTACAGTTAAACCTGTCCTATGAACTAGAAAAGTGTGAGCAAAGTTCAGTTATATACTGCTCCTGCGCCCCCATCAAAAAAGGATATCAAATTCTTAAATAGATGGTGTACAATGGCAATGTGTACTAAACATTTTTTGAAAGTTTCAATAAAATTTATTAAGTAGTCTAGGAGGAGTTGTTGCCACAAAGTAAGTAAGCTATGGCAGACAGACGATCAGACAGAAGGACAGACACCAAGATAGCTAAAGCGGCGGTATAATAAAAAATAGAGACACAGAAAGTGGCCTTTTATGGAGGTTCAATGTACAATGTATATGAGATGCACTATAAGCGAATCTACAATAAGTGATCTCATATGACAGGTTTGTGATTAATACATGTTGTGTCTTTGGCAGGTTTAGCAATATGCAATTAGCTGTTTCAAAATTATTGTATTCAAACAACGACAGTAGAATACCGAAGGAACAACGAGGCGAAATTCACAAAAATCGAAGTCCAAAGACAGGGCAAAAACGAGAACACAGAAAACAATGACGTTAGACGCAAAAACAATAACGTTAGACAGACACAAAGCACAGAAACAGAAATTACAACATTCAGAACAAAGGCACTCACAGTGTGAACTCCAGTGAAACTGAGAGTGACATCAGGTGCTCAAGAAGGGTAAGCATGTCCTGCTCTGTTAACAGCACCCGTCACACTGTGGGTGATTCAATCCGGGAAAATGTCAAAGTCTACATATAGAAACAATGAGTTCACATTTGTAGACTTTTTTACTAATAAAATGAAACTTTAATTTATCATGTATATTTTATGTTATGAAATACAAATTTAAATAATCACTTGAACATATCATTATGTCAGTCTACAGTTTTTAGTTCATTTCAATCCTTTTTCTTCTTCAGTCTGATAACTGGGACTGTTTCCTTATGATTGTCTTCACTGTACTTTATTCTGTACCCTGTAATCAAAACATTGATGAAGGCAGGTGAATATACCACGATTAATCTTAATACCATTATTAATTATAAGAGTTAATCCATCTTCTTTCACTGACTTAAATCAGCAAAGGTGATCATTAAGAACATGTTTTTCAAATTTCAGTGGCCAAATGTCTCGTTTTATTAACCTTTATGTTTTTTTACTTTATATTTTATGTTTTTTTTTTGTTTTGTTTTGTTTTGTTTTTGTTTTGTTGGGGGGGGATTATGTGTACATTTGTGTATATGTATGCCTGTTTGACTTGTCAAGGGGGGGGGGGGGGGG
>MJUU01066229.1:53561-73345 GCA_002080025.1 Modiolus philippinarum | reverse complement strand
GGGGGGCAAGGGTTTGTATTGGTTGCAATGGTAATTGGTAGACAGTTTAATTAAGTAAATTAATGCAATATATAAAGAATCTTTGCCAATTAATCTTATGTTTGTTGACAATAATGCATCCACGAGATACATGTAACAGTGTGGACCATAATACATCTCGCCTGCCCCTGCTTGATTGATAAAAATGATAAGAAAAATCAAATTGGCTTAATCTTCAGACAATGAGGCATTAGTCATATGATCAATTGTCATGTACTACCAAAGACCAACCCAAATACTTATCATTATCTGAGAAACTGATACATGTATTTGCCAATTTGCTTGAGCTTCATGAAAGCTTTTTCAAATGTTAAATGGTTTAAAGTTATTTTTAACCACTTTATATTTTGCAAATCATAAACACAATTAAACCATTTCAGAAGAAAAATACAGTGCTCCCATGTTATACCGCCCCTCTTTAACGACGGTCCCTCACTTATCGCCACCTACTTTGAAGGTCCATTTTTAAAAGTTACATAGTTTCTATGTAATTTATTCCCTTGATACATTGCCACCCTCACTTAGCGCCAAAATTTTCCTTGGTCCCAAAGGTAACGAAATAACTAGAGTGCACTGTATGTACAAAAAGCATATTTTCTTTTAATAATACATCTTCTTTGAATATATGTTCATGAACATTTAATGTTAAATTACCATTTGGCAAGACTTGTAAGATAACAGCATCATGCCAGGTTCCCCATGCACTATATTATGCTGACACAGACTCTCCCTTTGAAAACACCTGCAAAAATACATTTGTAAAACTCATATACGTGTACTTACACAACACTAGTTGAAAAAAAATATTTACCTGTATTCTTTGTTTAATTAAACAGATTATGCTTACCCTTCCAGAGCACTTGATAATAATCCTGTTTCCTTTAAGGTGCTTGTGTTATTTTCTGTTTGTTTCACTACTGTCGTTTATGTTGTCCTTGTGTGATCCTTATATTGCCATGTATTCTGCATTTGATTTTTTTTTATTGGACGTTGCTTTGACATAAATTTTGAAATTGAAGAGGACATGTTCCATTGTCCCTGTAATGCTGCATTGTTTTCTTTTTAGTATTTAAAGGGCATATTCATGTGATATACAGCACTCTATTTTTATCCCCTCGCCCAATGAAGTTGGATTTGACCTACATTTCGTCACGCGTGACTAAGGTTAAAGTTTTTGTAAGAGTCCAGATCTTGGGTACTACAACTTGTAAACGAATAATATTTTGAATTAGATGCATCTTGTAAAGTTACATAGCTCCAAATTAGGTCACATTGACCTATATTTCATGCATGAGTAGGTTAGGTTAAAGTTTTTGTAAGTTTCCAGATCTGGGATACTGCAACTCGAAAAGGAAAATGTTTTAAATGTAGATGCGTCTTGTAAAAGTACATAGCTCCAGATAAAAATTAGGTCACATTGACCTATATTTCATGCATGAGTAGCTTAGGTTAAAGTTTTTGTAAGTTTTCAGATCTGTGATACTACAACTCTTAGAGGAATAATATTTTGTATGTAGATGCATATTGTAAAGTTACCAAGCTCCAGATAAAAATGAAGTCATTTTGACCTACATTTCATGCATAAGTGACTTAGGTTAACGTTTTTGTAAGAGATTAGATCTGGGATACTACAACTTGTAGCGGAATAATATTTTGTATCTAGATGCGTCTTGTAAAGTTACAAAACTCCAGAAAAAAATAAGGTCACTTTGACCTGCATTTCATGCATGAGTGAATTAGTTTTAGTTTTTGTTACAGTCTTGATCTTAGATACTACAACTTGTAAAAGATTAATCTTTCATCAGTAGATGCATATGCTATAGGTATTATGCTTCTGATTGATATATGGTCACTATATTTCTTGCATGAGTAGCACGACTGGCTCAAGCCAGATCTTAAATGTGACAACTTTGTGGAGTGCTTATAATACTAGACAAACATTGAACAACCCGGGGAGGGGATTGGCTGTAGTATTCAACTGCCCCTTCTCTTGTTTTATTTAAATAACACTGTGCATCAAAGAATTTTCTGCACTTTCTCAACATGTAAAACGAATTACTTAACACTCACTTTAAAACATTTTATGAGTCATAATTTTCTGTTTTTTTTATTACATGGTTCAAATTATCTGTCTTTCAACCAATATCTGTTGTCAAATTAGAGAAATTTATTTTCAATTAAACTGTATATCATTAAGATATTATTACCAATTTTTGTACGAGATTGATTAATGTAATATTATATCTAACATTCAGTACAAACAACAAAAGAAGAAATAGAACAAGTATCTTACCAGCTGAGGTGCTGAGGTAGTGTTATCTTCCTGGGTAGTTGTTGAAGCACGCTGAAAAAAAGTGTATTTTAAAGGCTGGCTTTTCATATTATTCACCCAATCAGATAAAAACTGAATCCTTTTGACTAAGTAGCAATTTATATGCACTGTAGAAGTAGTATTCTGAAGACAAGTCAAAAGACATTGATGTATGAGCACATATCAAGTAAACCTTCATGAACATGACACAATTAGTTAGGTCATAATGAAATTTTTATTTAAAATTTTGAAGTGTAATTAATATTTGGAACTAAAACAGCATTGTGAAGCTGTCATTGTTTTGTTAACTACAAAGTAATTTGAATTTACCTTTCTTAGTTTATCCATTATTTCTAAAAGGTTTCCTTCTCTACTTGTTGTTCTCTTCCTAGATATCTGTAAAAATATTCATATCTCATTTTTGAGTACACATTAATACAATTTATCATTGAAATACTTTACACTTTTACCATACACAACAATTATAGCCTAGTAATGAGGTCAATGCAGAAATGTATTGACATGAGAAAGGTATATTGACCGAGGACGTACTCTGAGTGTCAATATACCTTTCTCATGTCAATAAATTTTTCCATTGACCGAATTTAATAGGCTATAATAGTTTTATTATTTTCCAAATTTAAGCATGTTAAGGATTTTTATTGGAACTTAGATTATGAATCTCAATTCTATATGATGTTTGTTTTTTTATTTGAGTTTTTTGCATCCGTAATTTCTGTTAGATTTATGGAACTAGATATACACGTATTTTATTGGATGGTCCTCACTCAACCATTTTTTTTTTTGGTACCTCATTTCCTCGTTTTATTGTGGTACAAATAAGACAAAACCAAACATTACTCCCTCATTACTATTTTGGGGTTTATACAATGTAAAAAGCTGCTTCAACATTTTTTAAGGGAATAAAATGATATACGCAAATAAATATCTCGCTCATCTTTTTCTCTGAAAAATGCTTGAGAACTAAGTATCGGTAATAAACTTTGTATTGCCTATAATCCAGTCTTTTATTCTATATCCCATTTTTCATATCAATTTTCAATCTACTTACATTGAATTATGTTTGCATCGATTATTGGTAGTTCCTGATGTAAATATGCAATTGTTGCAATGCAATTTCATCATTATTATTATTTCATTTTCAATTTAATGAGCTGTTAATTTGTCATATATTTTTGCTTTACCTGCAAGTCTTTGGTGCTCAGTCTAAATTCAGCTAAAGTGATGGAACCAGAGCTCAATCTGGACAAATTTCTATGTATCACTGCCTCAGCCTTTATGCCTACAAGACATCTGAACAGGCCTGGTTTAATTGCCGTTTCTTTGCGAGTTGAGGTCTTTAATAGGTTAGCTTCAAATGATGAAATTATATCCAAGACCAAATCAAAGCAACACTTTGGAAATGTTGAACAGTAAATTTGCTCTCTAAATGAACCACCAAAAGTACCAAGCTGAAAAATTTAAATAAAAGCAATTAATGTTTTGCATTCTGCAAAAAAGGAAAAGAAAAAGCAATTGAGACAATAAAACCCCCATGCCTACCATTTCATACATTTCTGTTAAGATTCATTTAAGAAGTTCTCTGGCCGATATCAAAATTGATTATATATTCCAATCCATCATCATCAAGTAGCAGAACAAAAATGAAATCATTCAGTGATAAAGTAGTTATTTTGTACAAAGTACACAGTACTTGTTAACAACTTATCACTAACATGTGCAATATAAACTTCAGACCAGAATAATATTTAAGTTTTGTTTCTGATCTGAAGTCATTGTCAACTATGAGGGACATGTTAAAATTTGGGTGAATTTATTATTGGAAACAATATATAAAGTACCAGAAACAAAACTTCTATTATTTCATATATGTACATAATAAACTAAATCATTTTGAAAAATATAAATAAATATTCAAGAAACAAGGAAACTGATTATTGACACCATTAATTTGTAAAATCGCTGACAAGGTACATGGACGAACAGACAGATGGTGATTCCTATATACCCCTCCCCCAAACTTTGTTTGCGGGGGTATAAATATTAGCTACACGAGATCAATACAAACTGATAAAACTACCATTAAATGCATATAATAATAATAATAAAGTCTATGGTTGACACTTACATGCCTCTTTTCATCGAATCCCAATAGCTTTGCACAGTCTTTACGCCACTGCCTTATGGACGAGTCTAAAAACATCTGTGTTGGAGCAGTTCGGGCTTGTGGATGTGCCTCTCTCATTATCTATAAAATATTAATATAAATTGTATTTTCTTTTTAACTTATAAAATGTTACATCATTCATCATATATTCTAGTTGGGAAAACCAGACTATAAGATCAAAGTACATGTACATGATGTATTTATTATTTGCAGATCTTAAGCATGAAGATAATATAATGATTAAAAGAAAACATAATGTACCTTATATCAGCATGATCAGGCATATTGTCAAACTAGCAGGTCTTGCATTATGTGTGATTCTTTTTTCACTGTTTGCTAAGACTGTACATCTTAAGGTGTCTCGGTGGTATTATTTCGCCATTTTTGTATTATACTTGCTCATTTAGGTCCATTCATTAAGAAATTTAACAAAATAGTTATTCAAAATCCAAAGAAAATTCCAAAGTATTTAAAATTTTTGTTCCTTATCACTTTTGCAACATTTAAGTTACAAAAAGCTGAACAAAAACACAGGTGCTTTAAATCTGTTGGCGTTGCTGGATTTACTGAACACAAACATTATGCAAGGGAGATAATTTGATAAAAGAATTTTATATAGATATCACTAGAGGAATTAGCATTTCGCAATTCATCTCTCTCATTTCAATGGTGACCCCTGATTTTTATTTTTTATAAGTAAACTATTCAATGATTTCAAAACGCATGCAAAGTATGAACAAAATCTATAAAAGATTCTTAGAGCTAATCTCTCATTTTAATCACTTTCCCTATCATTTCTATGTAAAATCCTTAAACTTCCAACTTCAGTTTTTGCGCTAAAATGCATGGTGACCCCCAAATTTTACTATATATTTTTAACAATAATACAGGACTGTTTCTACATCGAGAATTTCACAATATTCTGTATAGAAAATAATACCCTGCAGACATAATCAGTACCTTTAATTCCTCTTTGAGGCTTAGGTGTTTGTACTTCTTCCTGTCAGTCAAAGTTGGTACTTCTTCATCTGTTACAGAAACTGCAAAGAGTAAATTTTATTTTTTGTATTTCCAAAATCATGCAAATTGAAAAAACTGAATTAACAGCTTGGTTGTTAATGACACAAATTCTGTTATTTTTAAACAGGGAAATTTGAACTTTATATCAGAAAAGTTTACAACATCGACACATGCAACTGTATAGAAAATAATTACAAAGTTAGGAAAATTCTGTTAATGTTGAAATTTAAATTTCTTGACATACTAATAGGAAGCAGTGTACTAATTTAAAAAAAAAAATGTATCTAAAATGGTCACTGAGATTTAAGCTATCACATAGTATGACAAAATACATGTATATCCTGATAAATAAGTCATGTAAGTGTTTATCAGTTAAAATTTGATACTAGTGCATCTCTGGAAACAAAACGTCAGTTAAGAAAATTATTTATTTAGCCGTAAGTATTGCCACATAAAATAATGACGCTTGAATTTTAATAGTAACAACTAAGCCATTAACCTTTCTTAGTAGTCACAGCAAAAATTAAATTAAGGGAGTACGAGTGTCAGAAATTTTGCAATTAGAATTAAAATTCTTACCTTTTGTTTTGAAGAGCACTACTAATGGAACAACTTGAGCAAAAACTTTTGAAAATCCAGGTAGGCAATTAGGAATTTTAGAGATACATTTTGTATAAGACATCAAAATTTTGGCGGAAACAGATCTCTCTAGAGTTTTCATTCAATTTGCATGAGATGTTTTATAGGCCTTAAAAAAAATGAAATTATAATTGGAAGTTGATTAAATTTTATGCACAGTCTATTTTATGTATTTTAAGGTGACTTATCAACAAGAAAATGTGATCCATGTGCAAAAAATTTTAGCACTGTTTGAATGGATAAAACCCGAGGATATAGAATGCTTCTGAAATCTGACACTCGTACTCCCTTAAAAGTGAAATGTTCAGAAATAATTAAATCAAAAGATACCTTCTGCACTAAAATAAGAAATCTGTTCTATATTCATTACTGCCTGCAAGTCCTCGATAAAACTACTCCTTGACTTTCTGTTAAACAGGATACTAAATTGTCTGTCAACTGCCTTAAACTTGCAAAGTTGCACTCCTTCCAATGTCTCTTCTTCCTGAAACAAATTCCACTGATTACAGATCCAAAGCTTAAAGGATTGTTCTTATATAAATCTGATCAAAATGATTAATTCATTGGTTTGCGTTTTATACCCAGTAATCAAAATTCTGCTTTATCATGTTTATCGTGATGAGACCAGGTTCATTAAACCTTGGCTCTCATAAGCCTGTATTGCTCATCTTGCTACTTATCTTTTAGTATTTTAGTATGTTACAATTTCTATTTAACTTGATGTACATGAAGCAAGAAACAGTTTTAATTTTCAACATTTTCCAATCAGTTACCATACACAGTTAATATTAACGTTATATATGAAAAAGATCTAAATTCCAATTTATTTGTCAAATTGTTATGTAAGAAACCAATATTCTCTTTTCATTAAAATTGCAAATTTCAGGTATTACTATATTCTAAAAAGATGTAGAGAGACTGACAAGGACATTGACCACAGAGATGGTAGACAAGATATGCGTTACAGCAGTCGACAATATTTGGAGGCTAAGGCATTCGTTTCCAAATTTTCAGACAAGTATGGAGATGACCAGCCAGATGTAAATAATGTTCATCTTCCATCCTGTTTATCCATCCTACAAATATGGAACCAGTATGTTGACAGTGTCAGAGACCTGCCTCATTTATCTTATCAAAAATTTCATAGGATGTGGAAAATTGAATTTTCCAACATTAAAATTCCAAAAGTAAGAATTTAGATAGTAATGGGTAAAGAGTGAACTGTTAATGCTGCTATTGCCCTTTGAAAAATTTTGAGTTTCCGTAACAAAGTTGACAGAAAACTACACTACAACGTATAACACAAACATATGAGGAACGGATGAAAATCATTTTTGTACGGTGGTAAATATTTTTGTTCGTTCGCGAATTACAATGAAAACGCACAAAATTCAAAGGTAAACAGTTAGTACACTGTACATGCACAGTTCTGGCACCGAATAAACCGAATTTTCCGCCTAGATCTAGGTCCACATATTAATAAGGTCTTTCACCACTGCGAAAGACCTTATAGAAATTCTACTGATTATTATTATTATTCTATCGGGACAAAAGTTGACAGAATTGAACTACACGATATATCACTCAGAAACTTGGTGTGATTAATTGGTCACAATACGGGACCTCAAATCTGAGGGCCACATACCTATCTATTTTTAGTAACGGATTGATCTCCCCAGAGCCAAAAATCTTGTTAGTAGATAAACTCGGATACCTTTAAAGATGGCTGAATAAGTTTAATGAGAAATTGTTCCTTAAATCATGGCGGAACTTTGTTACATTTGGAATTAAATACTATGGTATTTTTTGAGCCCTTTGAAAAATTTCGAGTTTCCGTAACAATTAATTTCTCGGAAACCATTAGTTGCAATGACCTGGAACTTGCACCATTGCTCATGAATACACTTACGCTTTAACATGATGACAAGGTCAAAGGTTGACCTTTGACCTTATACCTTGCTAGTGGATAAACTCGAAAGCCGTAATTTAGATAGATGATTAAATGTATTGGGAAAAATGTTCATCTTCACTAGACGCAACTTTCATACATTTGGTCCGAAAAGATTTGACGACTCTTTGTATGAGTTATTGCCCTTTGAAAGATTTTGAGTTTTCATTAATGCTAATACGTTTAGCAACAATGTTATTTTCCATTAAATTCCCTAGCAACCATAAAAAAAGATTAAAGAGAATTAAAAGGTCAATTGAGTTCAGAGAACAATTGCAAGGTCTTTCACCAATTATCACCATGATTACATGGTTGAGTTTGATTATGTTGTCTATTTCGGTCAAAAATTACCTAACTGGTCAGAGAGAGCTGTTTATTGCCAGTCTGGCATCTATAGTCATTTGTCAAGAGAGAACATGCATTTTAATGTTTAATATACTTCTTTATTTTGCTTTTTATGCCTCGATGATGATAAGTCGGGGCGCATATTGTTTTATCTGTCCATCCTTTTGTCTGTCTATCCACAGTGTACATATTATGTCCAGGCTATTTCTCCTACAGTTTTTATGTTAGGAAGTTTTTATTTTACAGATCATTTGGGCATGTATTGTAGATGTGCCTTTTGATATTGATTATGATATTGGTCCATTTTTCTAAGCTATAAAGGGCCAAACGGGGTCCAAATTGCAATTCTGAAAATAGTCTTATAATTTGTATTTTATCAAATTTCAATGGGACTTTTTCTGTCTATTCCTTTTGATGATAGCTTTCAGTTGTTTGTCAACAGATTTTTAGCTCACCTGACCCAAAGGGTCAGTGGGAGCTTATGCCATCACTTTGCCTCCGTCGTCCGTCCATTAACGTTTCACATTTTTATCTTCTCCTCTGAAACCACTGAAGCAAATTCAACCAAACTTTACAGGAATGATGTATGGAAGGTTCTTTATAAAGATTGCTCATTTCGTTTTGTTAAAAAAACATGGCCACCAGCAGCGCGGAACTTAGGTTTAACATTGGACCCTATGGGAAAATCACATTTTAATCTTCTCCTCTGAAACCACTGAAACAAATTCAACCAAACATTACAGGAATGATCTACTAAAGGTCCTTCATTAAGATTGGTCATTTTGTTCCAGGCCAATTAAAAACATGGCTGCCAGCATGGAACATAATTTAACATTGGACCCTATGGGAAGATCAAATTTTCATCTTCTCCTCTGAAACTGCTGAGGCAAATTCAACCAAACTTTACAGGAATAATTTACTGAACTTCCTTAACAAAGAGTGCACATTTCCCTCCGATCAGATGAAAAACATGGCTGCCAGCAGAAAATGTAGTTTAATATTGGACCCTAGGGGAAAATTCTCTGAAACTGCAGAAGCAATTTCAACCAAACTTTACAGAAATGATGTATTGAAGATCCAAAACTAAGGTTGCTCATTTTGTTCTGATCCGATAAGAAACACATGGTCACCAGCTTGGAACATACATGTAGTTTAACATAGGACCCTAATGGAAAATCTTCATTTTCATCATCTACTCTAAAACTATTGAAGCAAATTTAACTGAACTCTATTGGAGTAATATATGGAAAGATCTTAACAAAGAATGCTTATATCAATTGAATCTGACATAAACATGGATGCCAGTAGGGAATATAGCTTAACATTATACCCTATAGGAAAAAAAGTTTGGTCTTCAGCATAGGCATGGCTTAGAAGCATCTTTGTCAGGTGAGCAATACAGGCTCAGTATCTGAACCTCTAGTTACAATATCTCTGAGCTATTAGGAATCAAAATTGCTGATTTATATAATTTTCCCTAGTTTTGTGTCCAGCTATATTACCGTTTAAGGTTCCTTATTGTGGCCATCTAATTACTGCAGTGTCCACATTTACTTAAAGTTACACTCATTAAAATTTCAGTGATCGACAGGCTGCGGTCATAACATGCTTCACTCTGCGTAGTTCTTCATTTTAAGGTATTTGTAGTGTTTTGAATGCTTTGAATTAGAAATCATTTACAAAATCCTTTTGGTTATTTGTTCTCAATCAGCTTTTACACGTTTTTGGTGATTGGACTTCCAAATGTTTTGGTTTTATCTGCACTGATGAGACATAAGTTGTCGCAATGCGCACCCTGAAGCACTTCTGTGCTGCCTGAGGCGTAGCCGAAGGCTGTACAGTGGTGCTGAAGGGTGGTACAATCTCAATGTCTACGGGTAGAAACGTAGGTAACGGATTTATCCCCGGCTTTGTCTTTTATTGCACCGAAAAAGCATATTAATCGGAGTAAATCTGTACAAATTTCAACGTCATCTGTGTTGCGCAATAAAACAAGTATGATAAATATGCAGAAAATGCCCCACTTTCCATGTCGAGGATGGTACCTAGGGTACCAACCTCAGACTTTGCTGATTTTGGGTCGATGATTTCTTGAGGTTATAAAGTTTTTGGCACCATTCTTTACTTACTAACGTCATAGAATATGTGACGTTATCACAAAGGAATTCCATGGCACTGGCGCTAGCAACGTTCTTAACAACGAGACGGGTACATGGGATTTGTACCAATGGGCTGCTATCCAATCAAAAGCCGGCATTCATCACAAGCCGGGGATAATAAGTTTTAACCTTGTCCGTCCGTCCGTACTTACGTATGTCCGATATTTTCGTCAAAGATTTCTCAGCTTGTGTGTGCAGGAATGATTTGATATTTGGTCTGAAGCTTTGGTATGATGGGTTGTACCGTGTCTCCCCTTTTCAAGTCCATCGCTCATCTACTTCTTGTTTGCTGATATATCTGTACGGCGGGGGCATCCGTGTCCAATGGACACGTTTTCTTTTATTTAACTTGTTTTGAAATTAAACGAAAAAGCAAAGAATATGATCATTTTTGTTTTGTTTTTTTTAAACAGGAAAATGGTGGTCATTTGCCTCCGACTTTGTATTTGCAAGCAGACAATTCACCGAAAGACAACAACAACAAATGTGTTATAATGTTCCTGGCAATGCTTGTTAAGGCAGAGATTGTAAAAAAGGTACTTTTACAGAATTTAGTCTTCTAATTGCTTGGTTTAATCATGAATTTATAGAGACTTTGTCTCATGTGCATTTACTCCATTTCATTATTAATTTAAGACTGGAGTTTGTCTCTCCTGCAGTGTGGAGTCTGTAAAAAGATTCTCAGTGCGAGAGATGTTTTCATTTATGGTGTACTAGTTATTGATATAATATCTCATATGGATACACTATCATACTTTCAAATTTTGGCATTTTATTATTTTGTTATATCCAAAATTTATTCTGAGCATTCTGTTTGTAGTGCCCACATCTCATGATTTATAAATCCATGGTTTCTTGCAATTGACTCGATGAGTGACCTGTGGTTATTTACATGTTGTGCTTGTCTTTTATGAGTCTTTTTGTCCTGCAATGGATGACAGCAATTGTAAATAACTTTGCCAGTAAATTTTATGTTGTTGATATCCCTGTATCCATGACAAAAGGGATACATTGGTGTAGCATTGCTCGACATTTAGCAATGAATTCCGCTAAAACAACTGCTTTGGGCCATCTTGAACTTACTATGAGGTATGAGCATAGCTCATCGTTGAAGGGCTTATGAAGATTTGAAGATGTAGAACAACAATGGAAGTATTGTCCATTGCTTGGTTTAATCATGTATTTGCAGACATGATTTTTTCCTATTTAAATTCCTATTTTTTTTATACAGAAAATAAATTCAAAAGTTGTTCAGTTCTGTAGAACCATGAGGAATATGATGTTTTAACACGGCTTACCCCCATCTTTCCTATTTTTTAAGAAGTATTTCCTATCATTTTATATTTGTACAAAATCATGTCTGTATTTGTGGAGATTTTGTCTCGTGTGCATTTACTTTATATCCTTTCATTGATAATTCTAGTTATTAACCAAGAGGACTGAAATTTGGCACTTTTTACAAATGTTGAACATGTGCAACTCCAATTTTGCTTGAATTGTATAATTACTATTTACAATTATAGTCAGTAATACTGTCATTATTAACTTTATTCTATAGGCAGGATCCTTATTATTTTGAAATCAACTATGCTCACATTTTTTATCCAAGAGGTTTTATGTGTATATAAAAAAAACTGGAAATGAATACAGAAACAACAACCAAAAAACATAAATCAAGAATACATGGCAATATCAGGAAAACACAGAAATATAACACAAACAGCGATAATAGCAAACAGAACATATATATAAGATTTTAGTGTAGAAACCAAATAGTTAAGAGTTAGATATGTGAATAGCAAAATCATCTTTACAACTGATGGTTAGGCTGTTTCTCAAATTCATAGATATTGCATACAGGTTACATTTATCTATCTATTTTTTTAAAAGACTGAAAAATATAAGTTTTCTCTAAATTGCCATAAACACATGTATATTTTCACTCTTGTTTATGTTTTTTTTAACCTGAACCTGAACCTGATCCAGAGATCTTATACACCAGCACCAGTAACAAGTCATATTGAATCCATGTGGGACTTCAGGCAACAGATGGTAGTGCCAGCTTCTCTTTCGGGCATCAAAACAAAGCATGTGTTTCGGATTAAGAAAATAGATGGTGAAGTTGTTTTATCAACTAAGGAATGACCTTTAGCAACAGAGGAGTACAAACATATAAATTTCCGTGCTATTGTTCCAGACCTTGACCCACCACAGAAACTAACCCCGCAACTAGAGAAGATTTCACCACTGCTAATAACCATGAAGACAGACATTCCTAAGTGGGTTGCCAATGGCAAATTGACCAATCAGGACCATATGTGGTGGGATAATTACATTCAACAGCTGGAAAGAGGAGGAAGACCAAATCCCACTACACCTACCCCCATCAGGTTTAGAAGGTACAAATCCCCAGAAAGAAGAAATGAGAAAATTTGGCACGTGCCATTGATGACCATATCGAAGGTCTTGGAAGATCCGTAACAGCTAGACTTGTGGTTCATAGACCAAGAGTTTAAGCAGATATGAAACTGACATTTGAATTATTAAATGTTCAATAAAAGGGATATTTAGATAGAAAAACAATAGATAAGCACATTTAGTGAAAAAATGAGTCCCTGAGTAAGTTTTTGAGTTGTAATGAATGTGAAATTTGGCAGGAAACTGAACTCACCTTGATTATTCATCACTTTAAACTGGCACTATTTCTGAATAATAAACATGTTGAAATTTGTCATTAATACGTTACTATCATAACCTGTTCTTTAAAATTATGAAAAGAAAACAAGAGTTTGATGGGCAAATTAATTTTAGTGTTTTTGAATCAATAAAAGTAGAGTTTCACATTTTATTCAAGCTTCAAAATGCCAGGTTCATATTACTTTGAATTGTATCATATCGAAACTGAAATTGAAAGGGGCAGTTTATTGAAACTGAAGTAAATGTAATTTTGATTTTAACTGGTTAATTTTGGTAACTCAATTCATCATATTTAATTTATATTTATTTAGAGTTTTTTTCATGGATTATCTTAAGTCTGGCGAAAATTAATTTTGATCTTTAAATGACTGTCAAAAATTGCTTTTGATCTGCCATTTTATTGATATACATAAGAACTTGAGACACTGATTTCATTTTTATGCCCCCGCGACGATAAGTCGGCGGGCATATTGTTTTACCCTTGTCCATCCGTTCGTCTGTCTGTCTGTAGGTACTTCCGTCCCGATGTTAAGTTTCGCGTTTAGGTCTATATATTGACAACCTCTTGTAGTATTTTGGTAATATTGCATCAGTATATTCTTTATTAGTACTACCAGTACTAGCCAAAACATTGACAGTTAGGTGGCTTTGACCTATATTTTACGCTTGAGTGACTTTTGTTAAATTTTGCTTTTAAGTCTATTTCTCAACAACTACACATTGTACCAATGGGATATTTCATCAAATTAATTACCTTGATGAGTACTACCCAAAACATTGACAGTTAGGTAGCTTTGACCTATATTTTACGCTTGAGTGACTTTTGTTAAATTTTGCGTTCAAGTCCATTTCTCAACAACTACACATTGTACCAATTTGATATTTATATAATAATGTTGTGTTTTACATTGACTATGCGAAAATTGTAGCCATGGTGATGGACAATAGTGCACGACCCGAAGGGGAGTGCACTATTGCACATCACCCTGGGTACTATTTTCCATAGTCAATGTAAAACACAACATTAATATTATTATTATACTGACTGTTGTCTATATTTCTGAACAGCTGAATTTGAAAATTTTTCTTTAGCTTGTTCGCTATATCCTGTCAATCGTTTTACTGTATCTATGGTAACTGATTCCGATGTCAATTTCCACGCGTCAATGATCTCAATACACATTACATCAACACAGGAAGGGAACTTATTTTTAGCAATGAAATAATATATTCCAAGTTGCCAAAACATATTCAATTGTTTTACGGGGAATGAATTATATGTGTGTACACGAAGCTCAGCTTTTTTTTCATTCTTTCTTCTTACCAATAAAATCAAAATACGGTAAAAAAATCTAAGCACTGTAGTAGACGACAATCTTTCAAATGATGATTAGAAACTTGATAACAACAATTGCACAGGTGATTACGCGGATAAGTACCACCCACTTGTCGGTCAGATCGAAACTCCGCCTCCCGCACGTAATTATTGATGATGATTGACGTAGAAATCAATAGTCTTCACAACAGCAGCGGTGACTATTGCAATAGTGCAGTCAACGCTATTTCGTTTGAAAACTATGCGAAAATAAAACTGTTTTACTATAAAAGAACTTTCTTACAGGAGGTATAATAATTCTTCATATTAATTGCCTTGATGAGTACTATAGGATATTTCAGCAAATTAATCATCTGGTATGGTACTTCCGGATGATTCATTGCCCGGGAACTAATTTTTACACCTGATTGACTTAGGTTATCTATTGTGATAAATTTGTCGGCGGGGCATCCGTGTCTTAAAGACACATTCTCTAGTTTTTTTTCAAAAATATACATTGTTCAACTTTTAATTTTTCGGTGATTTTGTAATAGAGGGTACATAGTTAATCTGTGCACCGTAGAATAACATGTGTTTAGTTTTGTCTTAACAGAAACAAATATTACTAAAAAATCCCAATTAGATTTAATCTTGCGCGGGGGCATGTCATCCTCTAGTTTCTAGTTAAAATATGTACTTTTTTACTTAATCTAAAATATGTAAACAGTTTTAAAGTACAGTGGCTATGATAAGAGATATGTTTTGTCAGTTATTTTACAAGACGCATTCAGAGTAATTTGTGGCCACTATGTGATTATTTCAATGTCAATTGGGATTTTTTTGGGAAAACAACTTCAATTAAATGGTTAGAAAGTTGAAAACATTTTTTGGAACATTTTATTTTTATAAAAAATGCAAATTTTTATATGGGATTTCAACTTATTTTTTCTAAACTTTGCTCTGGACTGGAACAAAACTTAATGTAGTTGTTAATCTTCATGTTAAAATGTGCATACATTATTTTCACGATATTCAGAATAAAGCTTTTTTGGACATGTAAGCCGGTGGGTCCTTAACTGATATTGTTTGTGCCCAAATGTTGATATAGATTTTGAAATTACAAATACAACTTGTAGAACGCAACTAAGATGTTGTTAAATCAGTCTAAAATGTGAACCAAAACTGGTCTAGAAATAGAGCTAGTATGAGTAGCCAATATCCCTTCTTGCAATTTGGCTACAGAAATGTTATGGTGACACTGTGCCTTCCATCACATTAATTATTACAACCTTCAGCAGTAGCCTTAGACACTTGGTATTTGACATGTAGTTAAGTGATTCCACTCAAGATGCTATCTATGATCCTTGGGTTTTGCATGAACATTTACATTAAATTTTCTCAACCAGCTAGTAAAGCCTATATCAGTAGTCCTTGTCTCTGGATATTTGCCTTGCAGTTGTGTCTTAGGGGTACACACTGATCCCATGCCCAAATGATGGCCTAGACACCTCAGCCATACATGAATGCACAGAAAGGTTTTCTACGGCAGTATGTATAGTTTGTTATGCGCTTAAGCAGAAAATAAATTCACAGTTACTTCAGTATTAAGTTATTTGTTACCACTAGGTCGATGCCACTGCTGATGGACTATTAGTCCCTGAGGGTATTTACCAGCCCAGTAGTCAGTACTTCGGTGATGACCTGAAAGCCAATTCTATTATGAACCTTGCAATATCTACATTTGTAAATTTTGTTGAAAACTAAGGAGTATCTCCCTCAGGCAAAGCTCTGTCCTTAGCTGGTTTTGGCTTTAGATTTAGATCATATTGGTTAAGTGTTCTCTATCAGTTTTTGAACATCTTTGAGTTTATGGCCTTCCAAATGTTAAGATTTTATCTGCACTGAAGAGACATAAGTTGTTGAAATGCGCATATGCAGCAGATAAATTCACAGTAACTTTGATATTAAGTTATTTGTATTAGTGGTCCAAGCAACATGATATTGAGCATGCAGTTGAGTCTTGAGGGGTACTTATACCAATTTTACACCCAGATGGTACCCATGGTCCTCGGTTACATGAAAGAAAACACAGCCTATACCAGTAGACTGAAAAACAGTTTCATCTTCAACAGTAAATACTGATTCCAAGCCCAAATGCTTGCCATGACCCCCGAGTCGTGCAGGAACTATCATATAATTCATCACAGGCATTTAATACAGCATATATAAAAAATCTGCAGTTGTAGTCATTTGATATTTGACAGTTGATATTTTATGATGGCCTTGACCCTTCAGTCGTGCATGAACAAAGAACAAGAAGTTAATACAGCCTGTTCCAGTGGATATTTAAAGTGATATTGATGTATTCTTACTAATTCAATGACACATGATTGTCATGCATGAATCATGTTAAGTTGTCATAACCCCTGATTCATGCATGAATCATGTTAAGTCTTTCTGCAACGAAGGAAAATATACAGCTTTAGACTTAGATTTTAATTTAAAGGCTGCTGTCGTAGATCAGTTTGCTGATTCAAGCGATACATGGGGCAGGCCAGGCATATCATGTGTCCAAATAATGTCAAAAATCCCTGGACATGAAATGATTTTTCAAATAAAGTTTGAGGAAACATGACAAGCTTAACAGTATGGCATAGCAAGGCTAAAAAGCAATGAATTCTGTATAATAAATGATGTGATTACCGTGTATTTGATATTTTGAGTTGGTCTTTGTAAATAGGCTAGAGTTTTGTTATAATTATTTATTAAAACAATTTTGCATTGGGCATTTTGTAAGTATTGATTCATCTCCTTTGATGATCCATATTGCAATGAATATAATAACATATCACTTGAAATAGCAAATTATTTATTAATTGAAAATTAGATGTACTTGTGAAATTTTATGTAATATTCCGATTATTGTTTATATTGATTTACCCAGAATTAGTAATAAATTATCATAGATTATTTCTGATTTCTTTGTTTGAATGTTGCCTAAAGACTTGCAATAGGGTTATTAAGGAACTTGGTTATTACCCCACATCAGGTTAATAAGTAGATTCTCATCCAGGATCACCAAATTAATGGGACAGGCAGAAGGCTTCTAGATTTTATATTGTATTTTATCCCACCTTATAGTAAATGAAATTCTAACAAACATTGAGGTCCGTATCTGCTTTTTAAACGAAAGTGGTAGCATTAGTGTAAAACAACATATTTCAAGTACTGGAGATAAAATTTTTGCGGGAACCAATATTTAAAAAAATAAAATAAATATTAGGCTGACAGATTTTGATGTGCATGAGGAGGAGAATCTACTTATTAGGCCTCATCAATGAAAAACCTTTACAAAGTGCTCCTGAATTGGCCTTTTTACGAGCTCATAGAATGTTAGTATTGATTTGTAACTTTGCCGAATCTTTACTTTTATATGGCTGTCACTAATTTCTTTTTGTATTTTATGTATTGTTACTTGGATTTGTCTTTTTTGTCACATAGGTTTTAGCTTATTATTTTCACCTTATTTTCACCTTGCTTAGTTTTAATCGTCACTTGGCTTTAATTAACTTTCTTGTCAATTTCACACAATGAAAGTAAATATTTTTGAGAATCAAAGAAAACAGAGACATAATTACACTGATACATATTTCTCTGACATTTATTTTGTTTTTACTGTCCCGGCATCTGTAGTTCAGGAACATTGAGAATTAGTACAGACACTCTGAAGCAATAAAGAAGTGTGCGGGATATAACTTTCTTGTTCGTTATTTGGTATGTAGATAAAGCAATCAGGCGAGATGACATGTGCAATGGTTGGTGACCTTTGGAACTTTGTACTCAAGGTCAGATCATAACTTGCTTTCTACGAATTTTTTTTTGTCTTTTGAGGTATGCTTTCGTATTTAGGATATCAATAATAAACTTGAAGAAAATGTGACCTTTGACCTTGAAAGCGATAAGTGACCTTTTCTTCGAGATCAGATGGCTTTTTTGGTGACAAATTTATTTGTTGACGTAAAGCTTTAGTATTTAACATGTGGATAGATCAGGATGATTGTAATGAACCAGTCGTAGGGACCTTTAATCTTAAGCATCTTCAAGGTCATATTAGTGCTGTCTTTATGACAAAGTTGTGTCTGGACGAAATTTTTTTTCTTTTGGGACAGGGTTTTCGAATTGTGTAAATGAATAATGGAATATTCAGGGCAATCAGTCATATAACCTGGTTTTCTGATGTTTTTACCAAGGTCGAATTGCTGTTCAGCGGGGCCCAAACAGATGGATGATATCATTTTGTCTGTACCATTGCGTAAATGGGATTTATGTAGTCGATTATTGGCTTTTAATACAAATTATGAATGTGTAATGTTTAAAACATGTATATCAAAGTTGATTAAATCGTTACTTCTGGTTTTTGTTGGCAAAAATATTGATCATCTGCCAAATGCTTTACACCATAACTAAATTTTAACAATTTTTTATATTGGCAGTATTTGGCATTGCACAATATCATGTCCTTCTTTCAAAATTGATGATGTTGTTATACCAAATCTATTTAAAAGTATTTCAATTGAAGTTTCATATGTAAGAAGGCTTGATATCGTAGTCAACGGAAATCATGTCCTTAGCTAGCTGTCAGTAACTGCGAGCATTTGTCCGGACAGTACCTGTGTGTGTTGTCTTCATGTTTTATGTTCTTCATTGTAAGGGTACTCGTCTTGATAAGTTGGACTTTTTTCTAGTTTGATTTTCACTGTGAGTCTTTTTGTGTATTTATTTTTTAGCCATTCGCCACACATAGGGGGAGGGTTCGGGTTTCGCCTGTCCCAAGTCAGGAATATGTTGGTGATTGGCTTGTCCGTGTCTTCTTATAAAATTTGAGTTTCTTGATATTTGGGATATTGGATGTGGTTTGTTTCCATTGGTTTATTCACTTTTGTACCTTATTTGGGGCCATTTAGGGCTTGCTATATGGTGTGAGGTTCCTCACTGTGTTGAAGACCGTACGGTTACCCCTAGATGCTTTGTTTCTGGTCGTTTTAACCTGGATATGGGAATTTTTGTTTGCTAAAACGTGGGGATTTTTTTTCTAGGCTACGAAATATATGAAAGGATCACTT
>MJUU01066229.1:36028-53554 GCA_002080025.1 Modiolus philippinarum | reverse complement strand
TTTTTTTTTTTTTTTTTTTTTTTTTTTTTTGGTCCTATAAGCGTCATGGTAAGTATTAAAAGGTGGGGAAAATGATTTTGTACGAAACATAATGAGCAATTTGATATTTGGAGGAAGACTAATTATCCCATATTGTATTAAATCTTTGCATCATCGCAACCACTGGTTTGTTCTGCATGAAATTATTCCCATCGGAGATTACTTCCAATCCTAAAGGATTTTAGCATCCTATAGGATATATTTTTGTCCTGTGGGAGCTTTTTTCCAATGGGATTTTTTTTTCCTATGGGAATTTTATTTTTCTCCTGTAGGATTAATTATTCCTTTAGGAATTTTACTTGTCTCCTATAGGAAATATTTTTCCTACGGGAATATGTTTTTATCCTATTGGAAAAAAATCTCCCTTAGGAAAATATTTTAATACCATAGGAAAACAGTTTCCCATAGGAATTTATTTTTCTCCCGTAGGAGAAAAATTCCCATAGGAATAAAAAATTTTCCTATAGGACGAAAAAATCCTAATGGATAGAAATATCCTGTAGGATAACGGGATTATCCTATAGGATTCCCGTTTAATCCTGTAGGATTTTCAAATTTCCTACGGGATTTTCAAATATCCTGTAGGAAAAAAAAGATTCCTAAAGGATATATTTTTTATTTTCACCTGTTTACCCCCCACAAGTGAATTTTCAAAAAAAATTCTATTGCATATAATACCTGAACATAGGAGGTATCTTTTTACAAATTTGGAGATCCTATCTAAAAAAAAGTTTGGTGACAGATTTGCACTGGTAAGATGTGCAAATTTGTCTAATATACTGTTTATAGTTTTAGAGAATTATAATTACGACATACAGGAGAAAATATCAAATTATATTAGTATTTGTTCCCGGAGTTAACTTCTGTCATACCCCAAGTACGAGAAATATATAGCAGTAGTACTACCCCATTGACTTAATCCAAAATAACAATTTAACCTTATTTAACATTAAATATATCCGAGGTTGCATGTATGTTGTACTGTAACATTGACCTGCCCCATTGACTTAATTCTAAATGACTATTTAATCCATCTCAATACATCAAAGCATACAAAATAGTATGTAATTCGATGGATGGATGTAATTTAAGTGTACACCTTAAAAACACAAATAATTACATACCATAGATATTTCGGTCTATGTCATACTGTCTCAATTCGTGTTGCTGTGAATTGTCGTGATTTTGGATTTATGATTTTAAAATTTCCCGTTTCCTCGTTCTTGCCTCTGTATTCGTTTGCCGATATATATATTTATCTGATCTTATTCAAATATATATGCAAACCTGTATATATAACTATATGTATATACTTCAGTAATCTAACCGGAGTAAAAATATGTAATTCATTTTTCTTACCTC
This sequence comes from Modiolus philippinarum, assembly GCA_002080025.1. Taxonomy (NCBI): domain Eukaryota; kingdom Metazoa; phylum Mollusca; class Bivalvia; order Mytilida; family Modiolidae; genus Modiolus; species Modiolus philippinarum. The sequence goes on along the minus strand of MJUU01066229.1, from coordinate 52,153 downwards.
ATATATAAATATTAAATATGCTCTAACCTGAAAAATTAATGTCATTGATCTAATTATAAACATATACAAAATAAATATATACATTTAGTTCATTTTAGAAGCCTAATATGTTTTATTGGTTTAGCCTTGTATACATATGCAAACCTATTTATACACATAATATGTAAACCTATACATATATATACATTTGGTCTAACCCATCAGTATATACAACCCTATCTATCAATAGTCTTTCCAACAATTTAATCCTTTTTGACAACTTAATCCTTTCCGACAACTTAATCCAAACCACCATCTTGCTCCTTGTCTCCTTGCGTTTTTTGGGTTGCCTTAAATGTCTCACTCCCTACTTCTATCAAGTAAGAAACCCAAGATCTTAAAGAGCTGTGCTCCAAAAATTGATTTTTTTTCTAGAGGGAATGCTGTGGACAAATACTATCTGCAAAGCTAAGATTTTATTTTGACATAATTATTTTGTGAATCGTAGTTTTCTATATGTTCTATATGTACTTTTAATGTGACATTCAGTATAGAAAAAGAAAGGCCAAGGGGAAATGTACAATTCATATTAGAGAATGTAAGTTCCACTTATTTATTTTCTAAGTAATAAAATAATTCGGAACCAAACTGTCAGTCAAAAAACAAATAAACCAGAGACAATGGCAATATTGGAAACACCAAGAAACAAGGACACCACAGAAAAGAAAAACAAAGACGCATGTACAGATGAACAACACAAACGCAATAAAAACCATGGATGAGATAAGGTGCAGCAGTAGAGTAAACACGTCTTCCTTCTTATAAGATACCCGTCATGTTGTAATGTCAACTTCAACTCCAGTAGCTAAGTTAAATCCGGTAGAGGAATAACAAACTTTAGCTGTAAAGGAAAAGATCTGTTGTCATCTGAGTTATCCCAAAGTGTTACAGTTATCCCAAAGTGGTCAATGTGATACATTGTATTTAATTCCAAAAGAATAAATTGTATGGCAATTAACCAACATTACTATAAAAAGTATAATGCACCTGTGTACTCAATGTACATTGCTGTAAATGATAGGAAATTACAAAAAAGAACTGGAATATTGGCCTGAATTGTGTACACTTCACTGTACAGGGACATGTTTGGATGTGATGCTAAGATGTAATTGTCTTTGTCTTTGTTACCAGATAATATTCTTGCTTCTTTACAATCAGAAGAAGGCTTGGAACAGCACCCCAATGGACCACGGGAATTAAAACAATAATATACACGTACCTGTCAAATTTGGTTTTGTACATCTGTAACAAATATTAGTTATACATTTATAGGCAGCATGTTAAAATATATAAAGCATTGTACACGTGTTTATCAATAAATTGTTGCAGGTTATTACATTAAATAAACGCTATACTTCAGGTTGCTAAGTGAAAGTTTACATTGGAAACATAGATGGCGTTGTTACATACACAGTCTATGTCAATCTTATGGACAATACAAATGACGACATTTATGTTGAATTATTATTCTAAGAATTATCTGAGTTAAATAAATGTAACAATGTAAGCAAATAAAATGAATAAGTGATATTTCACCGTCGGGGTTTACTGAGAAATCCCAGGTACCTGAATGTGCTAAAAATAGATAGGGTGCTCTCTGCAAGGTCCGCGTTATTAGTATATATATAAAGCCGGTACCTTAGAAAGTCGTCATTCATACGTTAGTTTGACCAGAGTGAAGACCTTCGAGGACCTCCTAACAGCGAGGTAAATACCGGATTAGGTTGTTAAGTTAGAGATAGGGTATAAACGTGTTCAGCCTGGTGTCGTATGCCTTTTAGGTTGGTGGCGACAAAAGGGTTCAACACGTTTGACAGTGTTTCTATGCTGTATGTCTGGAAACAAACTGGTCGCAGCTTGAGACGCTGTCTGGGAACTTCAGTTAAGTTCAGGTTGTTTATGGTTAAAACATAGTATGCATAGATTGCTCTAAAGATCGTTATAGTGGTTTAGTACAGAAGAATAGTAACACAATAGTATAAACAAATCTGAGACACGTTCGGGAGAAACAGGTCTGGCGAAACAGGTTCGGCCAGACAGGTTCGGGACAAGAGTAAGTTGATAGGTTTACAGACCAAACAGTTTATTTACAAAATTTATTATATTAAGAACAAGCTTCAAGGAAATCCCGGGAAACCAGTACGAACCATATTCACGTCCTGTAAGTAAAATAGAACAATTGACAGGTCCTTCCAGGTAAAACGTTACAGATTGGTGGATCAGCGGTGGGATTTCCTAATTGCAAGCAGTTTATTTGTATAATAAAGTTTGTATAAATAGTGTGTTTGTTTTATTGAAACCCCAAACATGTCTGACAGTAAAAATACTGGATATTTGTATGACCCCAACTTTAGCGTAAGTCCTGAACAACTACGCAGAGAAATAGATGTATTAAACGCAGAGCTGCAAAGATACAGTGTGGATGACAGGGTTGAAAATAAGATCCCTACTTCTACACCTTACAGTCAGGGGCCTTTAGACAGACAAACAGATTCAGGGATAGCTTCGGGGCGACTTACGGAATTCGGTCATGAGGAAACAAACCCCTGGGACACTAAACAGATTGGTGTTGGGGCAAAATCAAAATATCCTATACATTATAATGCATCGGATGATAAGGCTGATCCCAACAAACAATCCCCTAAAGATTTTGTGACATACAGAAGACCGGCTGCAAAAGGTAAGATACAGAAAAGATCAGTATCGCCCGAAGCTGACTCTCGGGTCGAAAACAGAATTTACAATAAAAACATGGTCAAGCCAGCACCATACGATGGCAAAGGCCCTTGGCCCGACTACAAATCACATTTTGATGCCTGTGCTCAGATCAATAATTGGTCTGAAACAGAGAAGGGGTTATATTTGGCTGTTTCTCTTAGAGGCCAGGCACAGGGGGTACTTGGAAACCTTCCCATGGAAAATAGACAGAATTTTAAGGAATTAGTAAAGTCCCTAGAAGAGAGATTTTCCCCTTCAAACCAAACTGAACTGTACAGAACTCAGTTAAGGGAAAGAAGACAGGGGGCAGTAGAAACTTTGCCCGAATTAGGACAGGACGTCAGACGTCTAGCAAACCTTGCTTACCCTACAGCTCCAAATGATGTGCGAGAAACGCTAGCTAAGGAACAATTTATTGATGCTTTAGCTAGTAGTGATAAGAGGTTAAGGGTAACACAAGCTAGACCCATTAATCTAAATTATGCCATCAGACATGCTGTTGAGCTTGAAGCTTTCAATAAAGCCGAGTTAAAAAGAGAAGAAGGACAGGGTTATTTGAGAGTGACGTCTAATGAAGGCAATGCAGAGTCTGAATTGCACTCACTCTTGAAAAATATGCACACTGCATTAACAGATTTGCAAAAAGAGGTTAAGACACTGAAAGAGTCAAAAACACCTCCACGTTTTAACAGGCAGAATCGAGGTGATTTTAGGGAAAATAGAAGGCCTAATCATGCAAATCTTAAATGCTTTGCATGTGGTAAGGTAGGCCATATCGGCCGAAACTGCTCAAACAAACCTAACAACAAGAATCAAACAAAACGTGAACAAGGTAATACCAAGGAAATAAAGGGCACAGCTGACAAGAGCGACGAAACTCCAAATTCCGTCGGCGTGCACAAACTGTCCCATGAAGCTGGTATGTACGTCAAAGCCAGTGTGAATGGAGTTGTAGCCAACCTTTTGATAGATACAGGTGCTACTGTTACCCTTGTATCTTCTACATTGTTCAAAACAATGTCTAAAGTTACACTCAGTCCATCACAACGTGATATACTGACTGCTAATGGTGAAACCTTACAAGTCTTTGGTAAAACAATGCTTGATTTTCAGATGAATGGGTTTAAATGTACTAATATAGCTGTAGTGGCAGACATCAACGTAGATGGAATACTGGGGCTTGATTTCTTGAGGTCCCAAAATGCAAACATCAGTATGTCAGATGGTATAATTGCTATGCAAGGGCATAAGATAAAGTTTCAGATACAAGGTCAGATTGGTTGTTATAGGGTGTCTGTCTCTGAAACTGTCACTTTACCTCCTCGTAGTGAAGTGATAATAAGTGGAAAGATACGAGAGAACCCCAACTCGTCATTTGAGGTTGGAATTGTTGAGCCTACAGAGGATTTCAGAAAAATTGATAAAGCACTAGTAGGTAGAACACTTGTAAGCAATAGTGATGAGATACCACTCAGATTAATGAATGTTTCAACACAACTTCAGATATTGTATGAGGGAACTATAATTGCTAAAGTTACACCAGTCTGTGAAGTAAATGAGTCATCCATGCACGAATAATCTGTCACTGACAAACACATGGACAAAGTTCCATGTCACCTTCAAGATTTATATGACAGGTCAATTAAAGATTTAAATGAAGACCAAGCAGTTAAAGTAAGAAATCTCTTGCAAAAATTTTCTCACATTTTTGCAAAAAACGACTCAGACTTTGGTCGTACAAACATAGTTAAGCATTCGATCGATACACCAAATGCTGTCCCGATTAGGGAACCACCCAGAAGGGTTCCTTACAACATGCAGCATGAATATGACAAGGCCATTGATGACATGTTAAGTAAAAATGTCATAGAGCCCTCAACCAGTCCTTGGGCGGCTTCTGGGGTTGTTCTCGCCAAAAAGAAAGACGGTTCTACACGCTGGTGTGTAGACTATCGCAGATTGAACAGTATGACCACTAAGGATGCATACCCGTTGCCAAGGATCCAGGATTCACTAAGTCAGATGTGTGGTGCCCAGTGGTTTTGTACCACCGACCTGTGCTGTGGATATTGGCAGCTGGAGTTGGAACCTAACGATCGTCACAAGATGGCATTTGTCACACGTCGGGGTCTATATCAGTTTCAGGTAATGCCGTTTGGTCTTTGCAACGCCCCAGCCACGTTTGAGCGCTTAATGGAAACAGTTTTAGCTGGACTTCAATGGGACATCTGTCTAATATACTTAGACGATGTGATAATATTTGGAAAGGATTTTAATCAAATGATTGATTACTTGACCGAGGTTTTTGATAGATTTTCATCGGCTGGACTTAAGTTAAAACCGACAAAATGTACATTCTTTGGTAAAGAGGTTGGATATTTGGGGCATGTCGTGTCAGAAAAGGGTATTTCTACTGACCCAAAGAAAACTGAAGTAATAAAAACTTGGCCTGAACCTAAAAACATTACAGAGGTTAGATCATTTGTTGGTTTCTGCAGTTACTATCGCAGGTTTATTCAAAATTTCGCAGACCTAGCCAAGCCCCTCCATAAACTAACACAGAAAGGTAAAACATTCCTTTGGACAAAGGAGTGTCAGCAAGCGTTCGCTACCTTAAAAGTTTTTTAACTAGCGCACCTATTTTGGCTCATCCAGACTTCACACAACCCTTCATATTAGACACAGATGCAAGTTCAACTGGCATCGGTGCTGTACTGTCCCAGTTGCAAAATGGACAAGAGAGAGTGATCGCATTTGCAAGCAGAAGTCTGACCAAATGTGAACGAAAGTATTGTGTTACCCGGAAAGAGCTTTTAGCTGCTGTTTATTTTACAAAGTACTTTCGACACTACCTGCTTGGTAGGAAGTTTGTGATTCGTACTGATCACAGTTCCTTACGGTGGCTCCTTAACTTCAAGGAACCGGAGGGACAAATTGCCAGATGGGTGGAAGCTCTGTATTCATTTGACATGGAGATACAACACAGACCGGGTAGAAAACATACAAATGCTGACGCCTTGAGCAGACTGCCATGTAAACAGTGTCAGCACTGTAACGAGCCAGAAGAAACCCAAGAAAAAGTAATAAGTGTAGTCCAACAGAAACATGATAACTCTGATGAAGACGGTTTGACTTTGTTAGAAGCGCAGGAGCGAGATTCTGACATACAAAAGGTCAAGGCATGGATTGAAAGTGGTGAAAAGCCACACACTGATAAAGTTATAGGAGAGAGTTATGTAGTCCAGTCTCTATTATGTCAATGGAATAGACTTGTAATTCATAATAGGTTATTATGCAGAGAGTGGACTACTTGTGGCACAACACTGGCGAATCAGGCCATTGTGCCACTGTCTCAAAGGCGACAGGTACTGCAGTTTTGTTATGATATCAGGTCGTCAGGTCATCTTGGCATCAAGAAAACTCTTAGCAAAATAAGACAAAGATATTATTGGCCAGACCTACAGAATGATGTTCGAAGGTACATAGGTGGTTGTGAAACCTGCTGGAAGAGAAAACATCCTTTGAAAAAGAAGCAAGCGCCTATGCAGGTATCTAGGTCTGGCATTCCGATGCAACGAATTGCAACTGGCATACTCGGGGAACTGCCGGAGACTGAAAACGGAAACAAGTACATACTTGTTGTTTCGGACTACTTCACTAAGTGGACCGAAGCTTTTCCCATGACCAATATGGAAGCCCAGACAGTTGCTAGAATATTACATTGTATTAGTGGAGGAAGTGGTGACAAGAATTGGAGTCCCTCATATTGTCCATTCCGATCATGGAAAACAGTATGAAAGTAAACTTTTCTCAGAAACATGTCGGTTACTGGGCATTACTAAGACAAGAACTACACCATATCATCCCAAATCTGATGGTATGGTTGAAAGGTTTAATGCTACACTAGAGACCATGTTGAGTGCATATGTCCAAGAAAACCATAGGGACTGGGACAAACACCTACCGTACGTAATGATGGCCTACCGTGCAACCGAGCACGAGACAATGGGGTTTAGTCCAAACATGTTGATGCTTGGACGAGAGACATCAACCCCTTTGGATCTCATGTATGCCATGCCATCAGCAATTAAACCCATGCCTACAAATGTTTGGGCATGGGAAATTCGGGAAAGGTAAGAAGAGGCACATGCACTTGTTTGGAAGAACATGGAAGGCGAAATGCTCAGACAAAAGTCATACCACGATCAGAAAATGTCATGGGAGAAGTTTGAGGCAGGAAATTCAGTTTATGTATACTTTCCCCAAAAGAAAAAGGGCTGTACACCTAAATTTACATCATTTTGGAGAGGCCCATTCCAAATACTTAAGAAAATTTCAGATGTCCTTTATGAAGTAGACTGTGGTCGAAACAATCAACCATAGGTTATTCATTGTGATAGGTTAAGAAAAAGGGTTGAACAAACACTGAGGGGCGAAAGTGTTACGGAAGAGGACACAGGTGAAAATGAAATTAATTATGAACCCTCATTTGAAGAGGTCGATGATTTAGTACAGGAGTCAAAACGGCCTAAAAGAACGATTAGACCGCCAGTTAGATTTGATGATTACTATGTGTAAATATATCAGTAGATTAGTATAATATTCAAGGTATTTGTTGATATGCAGTTTTGATACACGTTTTCTTTAATTTATTTTATAGAAACATGGTAAAGACAAAGGTTACGCCTAGGAAGGCTATTGAAGTACGCCATGTTATGTCTTGTTTGTTATGTAAGGAAGAGTTTTTATTTGAGGAACAGCTAAAGTCTCACTTGCTGCAATGTGTGAAAGACAAAGCAAATATTAAATGTTCAGAATGTAGCAAGATTTTTAAAAGGCAAGAGTACCTGAGGCGACACATGAAGAACATACACGGACAAAGTACTAGTCGGGATGACTGATCAAATCTGAAAGCAGTAAACAGTTCTGAATTTGTAGAATCAGATAGGGATTCCGATTAAAGTGAGGAATTGAACAGTGAAGATGAAGGTTCAGTCAAAAGTGATTTAGAGTCAAAAGAAGAAACAGAAGAGAAAGATGACTTAGCTAAATATGATCCCGGTAAACTGATTGGGGAAGTTAGTTCTGATCATGAAAGCCATGATGAATTAAACAAGAGAGGAGAGTCGGAAGATCGGCCGAAGAGAATTGTGGAGGTAACGGCAGCCAGTGAAGTTGAGGTTGGGAGAACAGTAAGGAAGAAAACTGCTCCGTTACCGGTTATTGCACCGTTAAAGAGAAAGAACATTGAATCGGACAGTGAACCATTAAATGTAACAGAGTACAATTCGGAACCAAATGCTATCGAAACACAAACCGATGAAGGATGTGACAGTGACAGTACAACACAGGAGAGGATGTCTGACCGACAAAAGTGTGAAAAGGGGACTCAAACAAGTGTTGCAAGAGAGAGGAAAAGGGTCAAAATCACAACTAAGTACATGGAGAATGGCCGACAGGTTGAGATGGTAGAGGAGCATGAGACTGAATGGCTAATTTAGATGGTTTTACTTGTCTCTGAACACTTAGTAGTGCAGAAGCACCTTATTAAAGAGTATGATTTAAGTTTCTCGTGATTTTTGTTGTTTATATATTAATATGTATGTATGTGTCTTTTGGATGAGACGTTAAACCGAGGCCCCGTGTTCAGGGAGATGTCACACCCTGGGCACGTTAAAAACCCCTTATCAGGGCACCTTGATGCCGCTATTAAGGCCAAATTTCTTCAAAACAGGTTTTAAAACTTAAACAATTTTCCAGTGACAGTCAAAATTCACACAATACTTAGTATATCCTACCTGTTAATATAAACGAAATTGATTCAAACATTAAGTTTTCATTATATAGTTTAGGGATATAAAATTTTGCATGTTTAAATCTTTGTAACTTTGAAATTAGGTAAAGGTGTTGAAAAAGGTTGCACTACACAGGGTCGTTTTAGAAGATTGAATTTTAAAAGATTTAATTTGCTGGTGGGACGCCATAACTGTTCGGGTAGATGTGTTTCTACGAGTTATGCTACATTTGGGTATATGTTGAGGTATCCATGATTGAAGATTTATTCTTCTATAGTGTTTAAGGTATTGACACCTTGTCAAATGAACAGTTTGCGTAGTTTATCTGTTATGCAGATGGTAGGAGTTTGTGACTTAAGTATGCCATAATGGTTAGTTTAAAGGATTCGACGTTATCGGCTAAATGTCTTTTAGAATGCAGGGACGCATTCATTTTCGGAGGCGTGGGTAGTGTAACAAATATTAGTTATAGGCAGCATGTTTAAATATATAAAGCATTGTACACGTGTTTATCAATAAATTGTTGCAGGTTATTACATTAAATGAACGCTATACTTCAGGTTGCTAAGTGAAAGTTTACATTGGAAACATAGATGGCGTTGTTACATACACAGTCTATGTCAATCTTATGGACAATACAAATGACGACATTTATGTTGAATTATTATTCTAAGAATTATCTGAGTTAAATAAATGTTACATTGTAAGCAAATAAAATGAATAAGTGATATTTCACCGTCGGGGTTTACTGAGAAATCCCAGGTACCTGAATGTGTTAAAAATAGATAGGGTGCTCTCTGCAAGGTCCGCGTTATTAGTGTATATATAAAGCCGCTACCTTAGAAAGTCGTCATTCATACGTTAGTTTGACCAGAGTGAAGACCTTCGAGGACCTCCTAACAGCGAGGTAAATACCGGATTAGGTTGTTAAGTTAGAGATAGGGTATAAACGTGTTCAGCCTGGTGTCGTATGCCTTTTAGGTTGGTGGCGACAAAAGGGTTCAACATGTTTGACAGTGTTTCTATGCTGTATGTCTGGAAACAGACAGGTCGCAGCTTGAGACGCTGTCCGGGAACTTCAGTTAAGTTCAGGTTGTTTATGGTTAAAACATAGTATGCATAGATTGCTCCAATGATCTTTATAGTGGTTTAGTACAGAAGAATAGTAACAAATCTGAGACACGTTCGGGAGAAACAGGTCTGGCGAAACAGGTTCGGCCAGACAGGTTCGGGATAAGAGTTGGTTGATAGGTTTATAGACCAAACAGTTTATTTACAAAATTTATTATATTAAGAAGAAGCTTCGAGGAAATCCCGGGAAACCAGTACGAACCATATTCACGTCCTGTAAGTAAAATAGAACAATTGACAGGTCCTTCCAGGTTACACGTTACACATTCAATGTGATTTTATCGGACCATAACAAGTTGTAAGTATAAACAATTCTGTTACGAATGTAACAGCAGTCACCCGCATACGACTCATCATGAGAATTCTTTTTTTGCAGGACATCAAATAATCTAGTCACATTACATTTTCTTAATTTTCAAGCTTTTTTTTATTTTTACACGGGGAATTGAACTTGAAACTGCTTAATTTCTGAGGATTATGACTAGAAATGAAAAATTCTTCTAAACCAAAAATAGGAAAAAATACAGCTCATATTACCGGTACTTTATATTTGATACATTTCTGATAAATGTATATTTGTTGTATTAACGTTGTTTAAAGTTATCATTGCTATATGTTTATTTTCTTGTAAAATATAATATTTTTTTTTCTGTTTTAGGCATTTTGTTAAATGCCTGGAGTTTTTTCTAGGCATTTTATTAAATGCCTGAAAATATTAGTCATTTTATAGATTGCCTAAAATTCATCTTCATTTTATAAAATACCTAATATTTTCAGTCATTTAACAAAATGTCTAATTTAAGAAAATGACTGTAACATATATAAACCTTCCTGCCAAAGGAAACATTTTCCATATAATAAAAGTTGACTTAAAGAGCTGTATTTTGAAACAAAACTGTTCAGTTTGCCAATGCTGTTGAATTTCATGATGTTCTGCACATAATATCGTTTTTTTGTTGGGGTGAACGAATAAAGGGATATTGATTAAATGTACACGGGACAAAATCTCTATAAACACATGATAAAACCAAGCAAACGAAACAACGCTTGAATTGTTGTTCTTCATCTTGAAGTCACCATGAGACCTTCAACAAAGAACAAATACTCCTACTTCATAACCGTTTTCAAATAGACTACATCTGGATTCAAGTGCTGTTCAAAAACAAAATATAGTCTGAAATTGTTGTATAAGCTTCCTTAATCACACTCCCTCCTCAGATAAACAATAATTTTATACTTGGCTAAAAATAGTTTTTATTTTGGATTGTTTTTTCGATGCATGACAAAATTTTGGGCCTACCAGATAGGTTTTGTTGTAAATACAAAATACTGAAGTTGCATAAAATACAGTAAATTTCGTTATGCCGTATGTGTTCCAAGGAGTATCCTCTCATCAGCAGCATTAAAATTAAATAATATGGTAAGCTAACCATGAACCAAATATTATGTTCCTACATCAGAGGATGCTTTTAAATAATTGTCGTCATACTTTACCAACCTTTGCCTCTTTTTTCGTGATTTTCGTTAGGGACGAGACAAAAACTAGAGAAGGGTCTGTTGGAATCGTTAACAATCCCGGAACTTTCTGTTTGACACATAAAACTGTTGTAATAGATCCCAGGTATACTTTTGGATTATGGCTTTCCATACTGTTTGATGGTAATGCTGCTGATGAGAGGTTACTCATTGAAACGCGTGTACAGTATAATGAAATTTACTGTTTTTTTATGGAACTTCGGTTTTTTTTTTATGTATTGTGAACGATTTTGCCGATACCACTGCTGGTGGACCAGAGGTCCCCGAGGGTGTTCACCAGCCCAAAGTCAGACTTGTGAAAATTTTACCTTGCATGTTTTAGAAATTTACTGATTTGATAAAAATTCTAAACCCTTAAAATACTGAGGCTTCATTCCGTGTAAGGCACTCGGTAAATATCCTTGGTACTGGATTTGTCTTCCTATTTCGATATTTTTAAAAATGAGTACTTCTTTTTGGACTACTTTTGGATTATGGCTTTCCATACTATTTGATTTTAATGCTGCTGATGAGAGGTTACTCCTTGAAACACGCAGTACAGCATAACTAAATTTACTGTTTTTTATGCAACTTCGATATTTTTTGTATTTTAAACATTTTTTATTTAAATTATCGACAGTCACTTTTTTTCATTAAAAGAGATTAAGAGATATATGGTTGCAAGGAAGACTTCAATGTTTGTTGAAGATCCCGCATTCATGAGTTTGATGTAGCATTCCTTTACATGTAGCAATGAATTCCGCTCAAATCGGTGCTAGAAGCCGTCTTTTTCTCACTATGAGGTATGAACAAAACTCATTGTTGAATATCTCATGGTGAATTCAAGGTGAAGAACAACAATTAAAGGCTCGTTCAATTGCTTGCTTTTACGGTGTATTTGTATAGACTTTGTGTCATTTACTCAAAATACTTCCATTATTGTTTATTTAAGAACTGAGTTTGTCTCTCCTGCAGTGTGGAGTCAGTAAAAAGATTCCCCTCGAGAGAGATAGAAAACAAGAAGCTCTCAAGAACCTGGACAATGGCTGACATAGAAAAAAGGCATTTATAATAGGATTCAATGTAAACTATGTTTCCTGCTTGAGGCCACCTTCGATCGGATCAAAACATACCAAATGCAAATTTTAAGGGGCCACCAGAGGACTTTTGTGATCAAGTTTTATAGTTCTAATTTATGGTTTCAGAAATTTAATTCATTTAATGGAACGCAATCTTAATGCTGGCAGCCATATTGGATGAGGTGTGGTCCTCCAAGATACTTTTATTTGAAGATACCATCAAAGTATTTTCAGAATGGTTTGCATACTTTATCCAGTTCTACCCATTTCAAACAACCTTTCAAAAATGATTCGGGGCAGGGGTTCCCCTTATAATCTAATTATTAGTTATTGCTGAAATTAAAACATTACAAGCCCCTTTCGAAAAATATTTGGGCAGGGGTTCTCTTTATTGACTAGTGTTTACATATTTCTGAAAACGAAACAAAAAAGTTAGTAGAATACTTTTTTTTCTAAAATCAGTTTTCTTATTTGGTTTCAATGGCAACCGAGAGCTCCCCCCTCCGTTACAACCCATTACAGAACACCATTGAAAATCGGACAGGGGTTCCCCTTATAATCAAGGTAATACATAATGCTGAAAGTAAAACATTCAAATTCCTCCTTTAAAAAAATTGGGGGAAGGGGTTTCCCTTGGTATCTAGTATACATTTTGCCGATATCAAAAATAAAAAATGTATCAGAATATTTTCTAAAATTTCAGTTTTCTGGTCTAGTTTCCGTGGTAACTGAGGGCTCCACCATCCATAACAACCCATTATCAGACCACAATTCAAATAAAAATTTGACAGGGGTTCCCGTTAAAATCAATAGGTCAAATGTAAAAAATATGTTCCACACTGGTAGCCACCTGGGATGAGTTTTTTGGATGGGACCATCTAGGACCACTGTGACTAAGTTTGTTTCTAATTGAACAAATAGTTTCTGAGAAGATCTTTGAATGTCTTTTCCATAGGGTTCAATGTTTGCTAAGTTTGGTTTAAATTGGACTAGTAGTTTCTGAGAAGAGGATCTTTGAATGTATTTTCCATAGGGTCCAGTGTTAAAACTATGTTCCCCGGTGTAGGCCATTTTTGAAAAGGTACGGATCTGTCAGATTTTTTTTTTCGAAGGGACCATCTAAGGACCATTGTGACTTAGTTTGGTTATAATTGGACAGGTACTTTCTGAGAAGAAGTTCTTTAAATGTATTTTCAAAAGGGTCCAATGTTAAAACCATGTTCCCCGATGGCGGCCATCTTAGATGAGGTACGGACCTGCCGGATACCTTTTTTGGATGGGACCATCTGAGGACCATTGCAACTAAGTTTGCTTTTAATTGCACTAGTAGTTTCTGAGAAGAAGATCTTTGAATGTATTTTCTGTAGGGTCAAAAGTTAAAACTATGTTTCCCGCTAGCGGCCACCCTGGATGAGGTACTGACCTGCCGGATACCTTTTTTGAAAGGGACCATCTAAATGCCATTGTGACTAAGTTTGGTTATAATTTGACAGTTTTTGAGAAGAAAATATGTGAATGTATTTGCCATAGACTATACCACCGGCTGACGGCCATCTTGGATGAGGTTATTATCTGCCGGATACCTTTTTTTGGAAGGGACCATCTAAAGACCATTGTGGGTACGTTTGGTTATAATTGGACTGGTACTTTCTGAGAAAAAGATCTTTGAATATCTTTTCCACAGGGTACAATGTTAAAACTATGTCCCCCTGGCGGCCATCTTGGATGAGGTACGGACCTGCCTTATATAATTATTAAAGGGGACCACCCAAGAACTATTGTGACCAAGTTTGGTTTAAATTGGCCAAATGGTTTGAGAGGAAGAGATCTTTGAATGAAAAGGTTTACGACAGACGGACGAACGACGGGAGGAGGCCAATTGGTGGCCAAAGCGCACCCTTGCTTAGCAGGTTAGCTAAAAAGGATAACAGGACAACCTACAAAAGCCGAAAAACACAGTCACATGCCACAATGTACCAAGAAACTGTGCAAGAAAAAAAAACAACAAATAAGACAAAAGTAAACAACGATAGGAACTCGGGACAACCACACCTGGTATCGCCACTAGCAAAAACCAGCGGAAGGGTAAAACCGGTTTATAGGTGCCTAATGATGTATGCCCTTTATACATTTCAGTTATGGAAATGTCATTTCATGTTTTGTAATTTAATAATTTTACTCTAACCACCTGTTTATAATGCCCGCATCTCATTTTCTAATGCCACTTTTTTCTTGCTATTGACTCGATGAGTGCCCTGTGGTTGTTTATATGTTGTTGTTGTCTGTTGTTAGTCTTTTTGTCGGGAAACGGATGACAGCAGTTGAAAGAACACTTTGCCATTTATTAGTATATTTGTTGAATATCCATGCGTCAAAAAATATGGATGTAGCATTGCGCGACATTTTAGCAATAAATTCCGCTCAGTCCGGTGCTAGAACTTTCTATGAGGTTTGAGAAACGCTCATTGTTGAAGGCCTCGTGGTGACCTCAAGATTAACTTTTCTTTGAAACTGAACAAATTCATGAAAATGTTTGTTCTTATCGAAACATAATAGAAAAACCTTCCAATATATAAAAAAAGTACTAATATTTTAAGGACCCATTATATAATTTCATTTCTTATTCGATTTATTCCATTTTATAATACCTTTCTTTTCCTTTGTAAAATGTTTGCTCGAGTACTTGATAGGACTTATAGAATGAAAATACTGCCTCTTGTGACAAAATTATCATGAACTGTCACAATGAAAAAAAAATCTGAAATATTAGTAATTTTTAAAAACTGAGTATTTGCAGATTATAAAGACAAGATAACAGTAAACACCTACAATGGCCAACAATTTCAATCACAAGCCGTAACCCAAGGCTATTTGTAAATCCCTTTGACAACAACTGTGTCAACAGAACGGACAGTCAAATATCTACTTCTTGAACTTCATGACAAATGGGCGTTATATTAAAGTTACCGAACAGTGTTGTGTGGATCGAATTCGTAGCGGCAAAAAGACAAAATACGTGCAAAATCTGACTTACAGTGTGATGGATGCAACGCATGGATCAGAATATGCTATTCCGGAACACCTAATGATACTCAGATGTAACATGATTTTTTAATTGGTTTTATCAAATGGATGAAAATGAGTTATCAGCCCATATTGTAATAAACTAGATAAATAAATAAATAAATAAAAAGATCTTTCAGCATCACAATAAAGAAGCTCATGTGACGGGTGCGATGCTAGGAGCAGATAATGCTTACCCTTCCGGAGCACTCCATAGTAGCTTTAATTTTTACATTAACTCCTTTTTGAGGCGTTCCTGTTCATTTACATTTAATTTATATCTTTCTCTCATGTCATGTTGTCTTCATTGTACTACAGTAGTACTGCTGTTTTTTTTTTTTTGCTTCTTTTTCGCCTTTCCTGGGCAATATCTCTTCACTATGGAGAAATGGAGAATGTAAAAAGCAAGGACATAAATATTAATATTCAACATTTGCCTTGTAATGTAAAAAATTGAAATATTGTTTTGGCCATCTGTACAGTGGTGTGAAGACATAACCTCTCATATAGTTAACTTGAAGCAGTCATAAAAGCTCCTCTAAGTTAACTTAGAACAGGTATCAAGTCTGCTCTAGAACAGCTCTAAGTCTGCTGTAGAATCCTGATCGCTCTGACCAGACATGGTCATCGCTAGAATCCTGACCGTTCTGGTCAGAGCCAAGACTGCTCTGACCTGTTCTACCCATGACCGTTCTACCTAAGTTTGTTCTGGCCATGACCGTTCTACATAAGTCTGTTCTGGCCATGACTGCTCTCAGCTGACCTGTTCTAGCTATGACCGCTCT
>MJUU01066229.1:0-29503 GCA_002080025.1 Modiolus philippinarum | reverse complement strand
GATTACGTCATTCTCAGTGTACTTCTTGTTTGACTCAGTGTGGTTCTTTACAAAATATGTTTTGTCTTTCCCTACTACTAAATAAGTGTATCTGCGTTCTCCGTTTTTAGTGCAGAAACATTGATGTATCAAATCCGAAATTACTGTTTTCAATTTATTGTGTGGCAGGGTAGTATAAAGAGTAGAAAAATCAAAGGTTTGTATGCTGTGGCAATGGGTAAGACTGCTAGAGGATAGCTGTTCGAGAAGATCTTTAGAATTTTTTAGAATCCACATCTGATTGACGCCGCTCGCTGAGTAGACTTTATTACAGTAACTTTTTAGGCCATCTCTGACTGCGGTTAATAAAGTGGTAAGGAGCTTAGAAAGTGGCTTAGTGGTGCATCTGGAAGACCCCGCGATAAATCTCTGTCTGTATGGGTTTTTATGAAGTTTAGGGACCCAGTAGATGTAGGGGAGCTGATTGTTATCATCATCCGCTTTGATCATCATCCGCTTTAGAAAACAGGAAATACATTTAAAGAGCTTCCGGGATAATTTGGAACAACACAAAAATGAAGATAATGAGTTACCCAAACATAGAGGGTTAGGGTTAGGTATTAGTTATAACTAGGTTGGTTAGTTAAGGTTATGAAGAGTTACGTTAAGGATTCTAAGTTTAATATATGACTAAATATCATCCGGCGTCCCACCACTTTCACACCGCTACACTACCTTTGCGGTGCTCTACGTTCAAGACGCTGGAAGACGGGCTGAAGACATTATAAAAATGAAAGGGATACCTGGGAAGAGGTCGGGCTGTAAACGTAAATCCAACTAAAAATATATCTAAGGGACGGGTTAAAATATCCATGACTGTATACAAATAAACGGAATGACAGTTATTACAAACAGAACTAGCTTTCAAAAACTGATAATTGATTAATCAAGGCGATCGATAATTTCGGAGGGAAGTTTTGAGGAACTTTAACATTGGCCTTATGGGGCCAAAGTGACGTAATACACTACTAATATCTATTTAATATTTTGTGCATTTTACACGCGGGGGGATAAGACATATGAATTTCTTTCATCTTATTGTATCATATCTATTAAATATTTACAAATTCATATTGAGCAATGCTAATTTTGTCCGTTTTATGAACAAATACAATCAAGCCACGTTGAGACTTTATCTTGAACCATTGACTGTTTATATTTTAGTTTAGTAAATGCATTTTTCCGCATAGTTTTACAGTGTTTGTCATATCCATTTCAAGTTTGGTGGTGTGAAGTTAGATATAAAAAACAAATTATATGGTATTATGTGGATCTCATCGTATGTTATATATATATATATATATATATATATCTTAATGTTTAGGCCTACTCGCTGATCTTTCTTATATATATTTTTTTCAGGGGGATGTCTCCTCGGTGGTAACGCATGGCATATTATTTTCTCGTTCTAGAACATATTTCGAATCTTGAATGGCGAATGATTTCCGTCTTCCATTCTAATATTTATTTCTCGTTCTTTTTATATTACACGTGATTTTGCAAAAAATTGAGTTAACTGGCATGGTGTATACTTTTAAGTGTTTTTTTTTTTTTTTTTCGTCTGTTTGTTAGTTATGTCATTCCTATTTCAGGGAAGGGGGCAGAGACGGTGACACATTTTAAGAATTTAAGAATTTAAAATTTGACACGTGCATGGAAAACGTAGAACTTCGAATTCATGTCATCGAAAGTGTGAATCTTTATTCGATTGTCTGAGAAATGCAATGTTGTCAAAGGTCCCTGCGAAAAGAACTCGAGCATGTTAGCAGGCTATCTCTTATTTCGAAGTTTTTTTTCAATAATGCATTGTATATTTTTCATAATTGTCTCATTTTATCAACTGATGAAGGAAAATTGTCATTGATCCAGAGTCTCCTTACAGTCAGAAAAGTCAGCGGAAATAGATAGGGATGTGTTGATTAAATTGGTCAATTTTAAGTTGAAAAGACAATATGAAGACTTTATTTCAAATTAAAAGTTTTGAAGAAAAATTACATTTACGTTAGAAAAAAACAAAACAAACAAAAACAAACAAAAACAAACAAAAAGGCACAAACAAACGCTAAAACCAATTCTGCAAAAAAACAAAAACAAAAAAAAAACAAAAACAAACAAACAAAAAAAAACGCCGTCCTAGATCCGCCAAAAAGATAACTTGATATGCTCATTTGCGCTTCATACATTGTAGATTCTAGAAATAAATAAGTCTTCTTGTTTTTTTCTTGCCGTTTTCCCTATGCACAGAATTTTTCGTTATCGACGGGTGAATGAGATTTCAGTAGTTTCAGTAAATAGCAAACTGGCATGTAAAGGTATCGTACCGGGTATTTATTTGTTGACAGAACTTTACAGTGCTAGAGAAACAAATTCTTCTTTATAAAAGTAGCCTTGCTGTCGAAAGTGCTATACCGTGCGCGCCGTGAAAATATTCATATGGTCCGTTAACCCACACTAGTTTTAAGTCAAGATAGAACGTAAAAATTTGGCGTTTACAGTACGATTTTTTCATTTCTTAATACAATACTTATTGTACAGTATTTCGCTATGTTGATCTTCTTTGTATACCAATACAGTTGAACATATTTTAACTGACAATGTTTGGTGATTTCACCGACTTGGTAAGCTACCCTCGATTTTTATGTGAATAATGTCTAATGTTACGCGGCGATGATGATTTAATAAGCTTGAGAAAGAAATGTATTTAGTCACCGTCTTAGAAAGAATCTTTAAATAAATTGGAAATGAATAACATAATATTTTTAGCTAATGGTCTCCTTCGTGTCATTTAGATTGTGGTTCGTCGTGAAAGGTTTCTTTCGTCGGGTTACGTCGAGTTTCGTCAGAATGTGAAATATCTCTAATGAAACATTTCAAACATACAAAATGTATTTATGAAATATTGTTAACAAGCTATATTGCGACATATAAAACTTCTTCGAAATGGTATGTTAAGTAAAATATATTAAAAAATGAATTATTTTGGTTTTCTGTAAAGATTTAGTATAAACCGCATAATGAAAACCTGACTTTTCAAACATTATGAAAAGATTTACAAAAAGCTATATCGCGACATATTAAACTTCTTCGAAATGGTATGATAAAGTAAAATATTCAAAAAGATGAATGAGTTGGGTCATTTGTAAAGATTTAGTATAAATCACATAATTAAAACCTGACTATGTAAGCTATATCGCGACAAATAAAACTTCTTTAAAAAGGTAAAATATTTCGAAAAATGAATTATTTTGGGTCACTTGTAAAGATTTTGTATGAACTGCATTATAAAAACCTGACTTTTCAAACATATTGATGAAAAGATTTACAAAAAGTTATATCTCGACATATAAAAATTCTTCGAAATGGCATGATAAAGCAAAATATTTAAAAAATGAATTATTTTGGTCAATTTTAAAGATTTAGTATAAACTGCGTAAAATGAAAACCTGACAGTTCAAGCATATTTATGTAAAGATTTACAAAAAGCTATATTGCGACAAATAAAATTTCTTCGGAGCAGTAAGATAAAATAAAAGAAAATTAAAAAATTAATTATCCTGGTCATTTGTAAAGATTAAGTATAAAACGTATAATAAAAACCTGAATTTTCAAACATATCTATGTAAAAATTTACAAAAAGCTATATTACGACATATAAAACAGGTGAAATATTTGAAAAAAATGAATTATTTTGGTCATTTGTAAAGTTTAAGTATAAACCACATAATGAAAACCCGCTTTTCAAAAATATTTATGAAAAGATTTACAAAAAGCTATATCGCGACATATAAACCTTCTTCGAAATGGTATGATAAAGAAAAATACTTTAAAAATGAACCAGTTTGGACATTTGTAAAGATTCTTCGAAATGGTATGTTAAGTAAAATATATTAAAAAATGAATTATTTTGGTTTTCTGTAAAGATTTAGCATAAACCACATAATGAAAACCTGACTTTTCACACATATTTATGTAAAGATTCACAAAAAGCTATATCGCAACATATAAAACTTCTTCGAAAAGGTAAGATATTTTTAAAAACTGAATTATTTTGGTCATTTGTAAAGATTAAGTATAAACCACACAATGAAAATCTTACTTTTCATACATATTTATGAAAAGATTTACAAAAGCTTTATCGCGACATTTAAAACTTCTTGGAAATTGTATGATAAAGTAAAATATCAAAACCAATGAATTATTTTTGTCATTTGTAAAGATTTAGTATGAACAGCATAATGGAAAAAAGGCATGTCAAACACATTTACGTAAAAATTTTCAAAAAGCTATATCGCGACATATAATACTTCTTCGAAATGGTATGATAAAGTCAAATATTTTAAAGAATAAATCAATTTGGTCATTTGTAAAATTTTAGTATAAACCGCAAAATGAAAACGTGACTTTTCAAACATGTTTATGTAAAGATTTACAAAAAGCCATATCGCTAAATATAAAACTATGCTAAAGTAAAATATTTTAACAAATGAATTATTTTGGTCATTTGTAAAGATTTAGTATGAACCACGTAATGAAACTTGACTTTTCAAACATATTTATGAAAAGAATTACAAAAAGCTATATCGCGACATTTGAAACTTCTTCGAAATGGTATGATTAAGTAAAATATTAAAAAAAAATGAATTATTTTGTTTTTTTTTCGCATTTGCTTACCAAAATGAACGCTACGTGGAAATATACTTTGATTACCTTAACTATCGCTTAAAATGCGATCTAACTAAGATAACCTCGTTTTAAGTAGTGATCCTCGCGACAGCTTTCAGGTGCACTTGAAGTTCACTAGTGAACGCGAAAATACCGGTCATGGAATAACTACCTATTCCTTAAAAGTGAACTTTGCGACAGCTAAGAGAACACGAAGGGCAACTAAAAAATGAACTTCAAGTCACTTAAAGTGCACTTTTTGGAACGTTGCGTCTATACCCAGCTGTAACATTCTAAAAAAAAACTAATACAATTGGACAGAAGTTTTTTTTTGTAGGAAAATTTATCCACAGAACAATTTTCTTAGTAAATGCTAGGTCTGGAATATTTTCCTAGGAGGTATTGTGTTTTGACACATTTCCTGGTGCACGCATTTTGCTATTACATAGATAAGTTGATTCCATAGTTGAATTAGTTGAATCCTTAATACACACAGACATGCAGATTGAAGACAACAATAACAGTCGGTTGCGCTTTCGAATTCGTTGTTTATTCTCATTGTTGAAGGACTCATAGTGACGTCAAGATGGAGAACAACAATATAAATGTCATTCTCTTACTTGTCTTTACCATGCATTTACTCGATATCTTTTCGTTCACCATTTTACAAAGATATCTCAAGATAAAATTTCTGAAAAGGTGTTCTAGTGTGTTCACAATAATCTTTCATTTGATGCTTTACAGGACGTGATTATAACTATTGACTTTCATATCACATGTCGTCGGATAATACGGTCCAATCGTGCATTTTCATACATTGCCATTGACATCGGACTGCTTCTGCTTCTGCTTCTGTCTCTTAATAACCACCATCAACTATTTGATTGTACTGTCATGTTGAGTGCGAGCGCAAAATTTCTAAAATACTGTCATGAGACAGAAGTTTATACAAATAAAACTATGTACAGTTGTTTGCATATTATACAGTTGCCTCCAGCGTAGCCACTCTCGACTTGAAAGTGGTTAGCGATGGCGCTGATACTACGTCTGGGGGTAATGCGTTCCAATCCCTGGTGGTTCTGGGAAAGAAGGAAAATTTCCGGTCGTCACAGTTTGTATTTGGTATTTGGAACGATAGTTGGTGCATGTTCCTCTTTAGGTGATATGAGTCTGATTTCTGCTGAGACAACTACCTCATTGTTATTGATTTTGTAATGCATGACTAATCTAGATTCTTTTCTACGTTGTTCTAGGCTCTTCCATTTTAGATGTTCTAGCATATCATTTACGCTTTATCTATTACCATGCTTGTTTCAGACATATATGGCTCCTCTCCGTTGGAACATCTCGATGGTGTTAATATCCTTTGGGTATATGGATCCCATACTGTTGATGCATACTCAACTATAGGTCTAACTAGTGAGTTGTATGCATTTTGTTTAGTGGTTGTTGATCCAATCTTAAGGTTTCTTCGTAGGAAACCAAGAGTCTTGTTTTCTTTCCACAGATGTTGTTGATGTGGTTCTCTGTCCTCTCCCTGAGTAGAAAAGAATATTTTCTGATCCATAAGAGGAAATTATATTTCCTGAATCCTTGTTCAATAAATTATTAAGTCCGTATTTATACTACATATTTTCACATTATTTTAGAAAAGCTTTTTAATTCAAGTCATGTAAATTTCATTTGAAACAGACAGCCGTTTTTATCACCACCGTTGCGTGTTGTCCTCGTGCTTCAATTTTTTAAACATTCTACGAGTCATTTATTTACTAATTTAAGTCCGTTGTAAAGTTTACAAATATAAATAGGATAGATTGAAATCGACCACGTGTTGGCGATCTGTTCGACTGGTCAGTATTACCGGTGCACTCGTATCTAACCATTTTTGTTTACATTTAAATATTTTTTAAATAGATCTCGGCCAAAACTCTCTCTAGTCAATATTTACTGTTGTTTAATTTTGATAAAGGTATATTTAGACTTTTATTAAACATTTTTCGTGTTCAGCATTTTGGAGACGTGTTTGATAAGTGTTTATTTTTGAACCATTTTACATTGATTGATCTCGTTTTATAAATATTTCTGTTATTTGTTAACTTTATTTTTATATTATATAAAGTATCTGAACTCATTTATCTTAGTGTTCTCTGCTTAAACACGGATTAGAACGATATCAACGTCATGATCTAGGAGCTCAATTAAGGATAAAAGACTCCAATTTAAGCCCCACTGAGCCTACGGCAACCATTTACAAATTTATCCCTGTTTCTGCAGTAGGGTTTTGTCTTAAATTTGTTTCTGAATTGTCGAAATCGAGTTCTTTGTGTTCAAATTTAGTCAATTGAGGCAGCCAAGATATTATGCATTATCCACTGATTCAAGAGTGTGCCCATGTAGTTGATAGTCGAACTTTATAAGGTTTGGTTTTTTGCTGATTGTTAGGACATTACATTTATCTGGGTGAAACTCCGTTTTCCATTTTCTCTCCCATATACCTACCTTGTTGAGGTCTGATTGAAGGTCTAAGGCATCAGCTGTTGATGTTATTGTCATGTAGGCTATGGTATCGTCGGCAAATAGTCTGACTGCTGATTTGAGGCCAGCCGGCATGTCATTTATGTAAAACAGGAACAGTGATGGTCAAGTACGGAGACCTGGGACACGCCGGAGTCTACGTTCTAACCACTTAAAAATACTGAGGCTTCATTCCGTGTATGGCACTCGGTAGATGTCCTTGGTACTGGATTTGGCTTACTATTTCGATATTTTTGGAAATGAGTACTTCTTTTTGGACTTCTTTTGGATTATGGCTTACCATATAATTTGATTTTAATGCTACTGATGAGAGGTTACTCCTTGAAACACGTGTACAGCATAACGAAATTTACTGTTTTATTCAACTTCGGTATTTTTGTATTTTGAACCATTGGGCCGATGCCACTGCTAGTGGACCAGAGGTCCCCGAGGGTATTCACAAGCCCAATAGTCACAGTTGTCTGACAAGAAAATTTTACCTTGCATGTTATATAAATTTACAGTTTTTATCAAAATTCTAACCACTTAACAATACCGAGGCTTCATTCCGTGTATGGCACTCGGTAGATGTCCTTGGTACTGGATTTGGCTTACTATTTCGATACTTTTGGAAATGAGTACTTCTTTTTGGACTTCTTTTCGATTATGGCTTTCCATATAATTTGATTTTAATGCTGCTGATGAGAGGTTACTCCTTGAAACACGTGTACAGCATAGCGCAATTTACTGTTTTATGCAACTTCTGTATTTTTTTATATTGATGTAGGTGGATTTTTCTCCGTCGACGACAACTGCTTGTTTTCTATCAGTTAAGAAGCTCTGTATCCATCTGTTTGTTTTTCCACGACATGGGTCTTAAAATTTTGCAGCTGCAATGCAAATTGCGTGGAATGGTCTTTTTCATTGGTAAAATGCAATCATTAGACTGTAATATTACTGTCTTATGGTCTACATGGTACGCGAAATTAAAAAAAGGGCCCAAAGAATTACGTTTCCCCTGGTATTCTTGATGGAATAAAATTGCCTCTAAATTCACTTTTTAGAGGGCTCATTTTTCCTGCGAAACACTTTCCCGTCCCATATTCACTCTTTGGTGTACGGGAGGCAACTCGAGTAAAAAGTACCTTACCTTTGCGTCGTTACAAACCCCTCGTATTGTGACTTTTTAGAGCCACAACGTGGCGCTTTATGCCTGTATCTTGGCGTTAAAACTAAGGAGTTTCCCTCTGTTGTATATCTATAGGATACAGAGGGAAACTCCTTAGTTTTAACGCCAAGATACAAAAACCAATGAGAGGCTGTATGCACGACACCTGTCTTACGGTCCGATGTTTGTCAGATTATATTTTTAAATAACAAAAAAATTCAATTCATAGAAAATATTTTATTTGCGAAATAGAAACAGTATGGCAATCTATGAAATCATACTGACGATAGTAAACATTAGGTAGTTGCCACCATCCAAGGACTAATGTAACGTAGTTTGGTTTCGATCGGATTCGTGGCTTAAAAAAATCAAAGAATGCTTTTTGAAAGTGTCCAATATTAGAATATGCTTCCAACTAGCAGCAATCTTTGTTGATGTGGACTTTTCGGATTCATTTTTCTAAAGGACAAAGCTATAGACAGTTATGAACAAGTATGCTTCCAAGAAGTTTCACGCGAGACTTTTGCATTTATTTTTTCATAGGGTTCAATGTTGAACTATGTTCCTTGGTATCGTCCATTTTGCATGAGCCATGAACTTGACGGATTTTATTTTTAAGGAGACCAATCAAGGACGGTTATGACCCAGTTTAGTTAAAAACGGGCCTAGTACTTTCAGGAGAACAGATCTTTAAATGTATTTTCAAACATTTAGATTTACTTAAAAATGAAAGAAAAACAGAAAGATTGTGATATGATTAACATTTTTGCGATTGAAACTTGACATCTATCTCTTTTAGATGTTTTTTTAAAAAAGTATATTTGTTGAAAAATTCCTGTAAAACAGTTATAACTCCAAATTATTATCTGATTATCTTCAAAATGGCAGGGCAGGCAGATCTGGTCATGTTGATCATCTTTATGCCCATCAGATTTGTTGTATATTTGTATCTTTAATAGTTTTGATACTCCTCCAAAACAACGATGTATCCCTATGCCAATTTTTGTGGTAACTTTCCTATTATATTTTTTTTACTAAATCCTCGAATTGATTTTTGAGAATAAATACCCTGGTCATTTTTCATAACATGTTTGTTAAAAATTCGCTTAGTATTCCAAAAAATAGTTTACGAAGTACTGACAACGGACACCGACAGGTCAGGTTAGCTAATAAGAAATCCCCAATTAACCCATTTGTAGCCCCATTTTATTAAAAAGGTGTGCCCTTTGCTCAGTATGTTCATGACGGCCCGTAGTACCACTTAAAGCGGAATTCATTGCTAAACTCTGTTGACATTAACACCGCTACATCCTTGTACCTTTTCAATTGTTTATGGATGTCGGATCTACAACAGTACATATAAATAACTGGCACAGTGCTGTTAGAAAAATACAAGAAGACAATAACAAAATATAAACACCCACAGGGTACTCATCAATTTATTTGCAAGAAAACACAATAAAAAACTCAAACATGATTTATTGGCACTATAAGTAGATGGTAAGAATAAAATTAGGAAATTACAAAAATTGAAATGCCCATACCTGAAAGAAAATAAGTGATTCCATATGTAAATTGGTATATTGATGGCATATATTTACCTACAGAAAACCAGTGAAGATGGCAATTGGGATTGGCTCTCTACATTCGTAATTATCAAAGAAGCCACATGATAACTTACTCTTTTTTTAACAATTTTCAATAAACTGCGGGGAACACCTATTATCAGCTTGATTCAATTTCATTGGGGATTTCATTTCATTTTCAATATACTGCGGGGAACACCTATTATCAGCTTGATTCAATTTCATTCAGTAGTATTCCAAACAAAGGATAAAACAGCAGTTCATACAAAAAAAATCACACTTTTTTAAATCATACGATTAATCATATTTACACCTTTCATCACATTTTATAAAGTGATCATATGATATTTTCAGATCAGAAGAAAAATTTAGTTGCGTCATCCCTATAAATACAAAATAAGGCAAGCAATGAGTGACTTTAAATATGTATCCAGATATAACTATGGGCAATATTTTCCGTGTTTTAAAGCCATTTCGACTGTATTTATTCGGAATAACCGGAACTTCCTTTAAAATTGACACAGTTACACGTTATATTGACGTTTCTTTATACAAATTGTTGTATTTGAAATATGTAGACATGTATACATATTAATGATGTCATATAATTTGACTTTAATTTCTCCTAATTTAGACACTTAATGCATACACCTCCGTCGATAGCTATGATTTTTCTAACCTCTATACTACATTACCGCATACACTCATCAAAGAGAAATTTTTGTGTTTGATCAAATGGTCCTTCAAAAAATCAGGATGTACGTACATTTGGTGCAATACATTTAAATCGTTTTTCAGTGACGACAAACATGTCAAATATACCAACTGGACTTGTCAGGATATGATAAAAGCATTAAATTTTCTTCTTGATAATATTTTTGTTCGTTTCGGTGATACAGTATATCAGCAAAAAATAGGTATTCCTGTAGGTACCAACTCTGCACCTCTCATAGCAGATTTATTTCTTTATTGCTACGAGTCACAATTCATGGCAAAAATTCAAAAAGACCCTTCTAAACAGCATTTAGTGGATAAATTTAACAATACATTTAGATATATGGACGATATTTTGGCTTTAAATAATCCTGAATTTTCTAAATTTACAGATGAAATTTATCCTGCAGAACTTACTTTAAATAAATCCAATAGAAGCAGTGATAATACTTCTTTTCTTGATCTTGATATATCAATAAATCAAGGAACGTTAAACACTAAGGTTTATGATAAAAGGGATGATTTCTCATTCCCTATAGTCAATTTCCCCCATCTCGACGGCGATGTTCCGCTAACCCCTTCTTACGGGGTCTACATTTCACAACTTGTTCGATATGCACGAGTATGTAGTAATGTTTCTGACTTCAACGACCGAAATCTTTGTCTCACTGAAAAACTTCTGCATCAAGTGTTTAGATATCATAAATTGATCAAAACATTCTCTAAATTTTATTATAGATACATTCACTTATTAAGAAAATTTGGTTCTACATGCAGGGCTCTTATACATCAGGGCATTTCACATCCAAACTTCTAAGGAAATATCATTTACAAAGCGCATAAATTCAAAAATTGTCCTTCCAAACTTATTAATCCGTTGAACAAACTTATTCATAAAGGATATAAATACAGCATTGTTGTTAAATCTTTACTTCTGGTTTTTGTTGGCAAAAATATTGATCATCTCCTAAATGCTTTACTCCATAACTAAATTTAAACAATTTTTCATATTTGCAGTATTTGGCATTGCACAATATCATGTTTTCTTTCATAATTGATGATGTTGTTATACCAAATCTATTTAGAAGTATTTCAATTGAAATTTCATATGATCATAGTCAACGGAAATTATGTCCTTAGCTAGCTGTCAGTAACTGCGAGCATTTGTCCGGACAGTACCTGTATGTATTGTCTTCATGTTTTATGTACTTCATTGTAAGGGTACTCGTCTTGATGAGTTGGACTTTTTTCTGGTTTGGTTTTTGCTTTGAGTCTTTTTGTTTATTTATTTTAGCCATTCACCACACATGGGGGGAGGGTTTGGATCCAAGAGGACGAGTTTAGCCCGCCGCGGTTTTTGCGCCTGTCCCAAGTCAGGAATATGTTGGTCATTGGCTTGTCTTTGTCTTCTTATAAAATTTTAGTTTCTTGATATTTGGGTTGTTGGATTTGGTTTATTTCCATTGATTTATTCACTTTTTTACCTTTTCGGGGCCATTTAGGGCTTACTATATGGTGTGAGGCTCCTCACTGTGTTGAAGACCATATGGTGACCCCTAGATGTTTTGTTTTTGGTCGTTTTAACCTGGATATGGGTTGTTGTCTCCTTGACATTTACCCCATTTCCTTTCTTTTTCATAATTGTTCTTTTATTGCATTGTTCAGGAATTTGCAATTCATTGCTCATCTGCTCATTATACATTTGTAGTATATGACACCACAATAGGTTTTTACCACCTAAACCGGTGCTGGGGGCCGTCTTCAACTTACTATGAGGTATGAACAAGGATCATTGTTGAAGGCCTCATGGTGACTTCAAGATGAGGAACAGCAATAAAAGTGTCGTTCCTTTGCTTGTTTATCATGTTTTTGTAGAGACTTTGTCTCATGTGCATGTTTTCATATCCTTTTATTCCTTATTAATTGGGCGTCAAACTAAGGATCCGGTTGAGTACAAAACGAGCCATGAGTACCCATGCATTTTATTTCAAATGTGGTTTAACCTCCTTTTTAGGTTTGGCTAGCCATAAAACCGATTTAACCCACCATTGCTTTTGAAATGCCTATACCAAGTCAGGGTCATTGCGGTTGACAGTTGGTTGTCGGTACTTTTGTTATCTGTGTTGTCTTGTATATTTCAGTTTTATTTAAGTTTTTGTTGATCATGTTTGTGATTCCAATTTTCCGTTGTTATATCTATGTACAAAGAGATGAATATATGTTTTTCAAACTTTTACAATGTTCTTGTTTTAGGGTTAGAGAAATAAGATTTACCATGGATTTTAATTGGTTTTGTCGTAGGGTTGGAAAAGACATTTACCAATCAGTTACCCAAACGATCTTTTTACTTCATGCTGGGATAAGCATTTCACAGACTTACGACCTGTCAAAGGCAGTTGCAGTTGAGTTGATTCCGGATAGCTTGCCATAAAACCGGTTTAACTCACCGTATGTTTTGAAATGCTTGTACCAAGTCAGGACCATTGCAGTCGACATTTTGTCGGTGGTTTCCACCTATTCTGTCTTTTTATCTTATGGACTTCGGCTCTTGACTACTCAGTTCGGTAATTTTGATATTACCCCCATTTGAGACATGCTACTTTCTAACTAATCAGGGACTATGGCTGTCCATAGTACTTCTAATGAGAGATTACTATTTGTGAACAACACAAGAAAATGCAACATATGATTTTTTTTTTATTTTTTACACTACAAGTTTTCATGATGTTTAGATATTTTATACTTTCTGCATCATGTATACTAATAACATTTGAAGGTATGGTATAAACGTTTTCCGGCGGTTGAAACCCAGAGCGTTCGGTTGATAGCTTTTAGTTTACTTGTATGAAAATAGTAGGAAAGCAGCACTTTGATGGTATTGTTCAGATAAATAGTAAGACCTTGTGATCTTCGATTCATACATTAGTAAAATTTATGTAGAAAAACTGAAAAGAGATCACATTTAACATCTTCAATGGCCGAAATTTCAATTACTTGCTACAATCAGCCAGGGAACTACATAGGAAAAACACAAATAAGACAAAAGACAAACGTTAACAATATTTGGAACTAGGGACAGCCGGACTAGGTACCGACACAAGAAAACGCCATCGGTAGGTTTAAACCGGGAAATGGGTACCCAAACCTCCACTTTTCTGTCCCGTTTTCCTATTGTACAATATACATATGAATAAGAGACACTTTTCCGCGCATTATAATTGACACAACATTAAATATATAGGAAATAATCTTGCATTCTAATACCCTAGAAACATTCAAAGGCAAGGAACAATGATAGTTGTTTTATTAAAATTCAATACTTTTATACAAATAGCCGCCGAAGCGAGACAAAGCGATCAAATGTGCCGTCGGCGTTGGGGTCAACATTGAGCTTCACCTTAGAACAAATATTTTAAGAGTTTCTTAGTGCAATAAATGTATATTGCATCGTAATAAGAGGCTTATTTATGGTCTGATGATTGTATCAATGTCAAAAATATGCATGACTTAGTTTTTTTTAAATGTAAACTTTTTTCTTGGTTACCTCAAGATATTACTTTGTTTACAGATGCATCATTATGATATGGCTTATATAAAAACAGAATGGGATATATATGAACAGCTTTTTACGCAGAAATGATTCAAGTTAAAATTAAATTATACGTAGTTTATTGTGTGTTATATGACATGGGATCATGTATTCTTATATACAGATTTACAGTGAAGAAGCAAGCATAGAATACAAATGGGATCATTGTAGGAAAAAGAAGGGAAACGGGGAATGTGTCAAAGAGACAACGACCCAAAGGGAAGTAATAACAACTCCATAAGATTTTCAATGAATGGTGCGGAAACCCCACACTCAACGGCATGTCGGAGTTGACCCCTAAATAAAGAGTAATTAAGTTCAGCGAAATAAACATCATCCTAGATTCCCATAGACATAAAGTGAACTAACTAGAAAACAGACAAGACACACAAAGGCTGAATACATTTCCTGACTTAGAACAGGCGCAAAACTGCTGCGGTAGGGTTAAACTAGTTTCAGTGGGCCCAAACATTTCCCCTATAGCTAGTGTTATAAATAAAAAAAAACAATCGTAACAACAGTAAAATTCAGCTGGCAACAGGACTGAGTCAATTGTGAAAAATGAAACTGAAAAAAACTAATTATACGGACATAAACATAAAATCACAAGAGACTACTAGCAGTTAACTGACATGCCAGCTCCAGACACATTACCAACTGACAAATTAAGTTATGTACCATCAGTATGCAGCTTTCACCAAGATCCCTTCCTGTGAGGAGTTTAGCATAATGATTTCATGTATATACTGGAATACATAACCCGTGTCCAAGCAATACTGATTTTAGAAATTTGGAATGTGTTAGTTGAAATGCAAAGTCCCTATAAAAAATCAATGTTAATACCAAAGAAGGCCGTTAGTAATGACTTGACGACAATACAGTAATTATATAACCCTTATGAATTAGACAATTTAAAAATTTCATAAATGTGTTAGGCGAGATTAAGTATTTTTTTTTTACCCTTATGCAAAACATTACCGTTAAATAAGGGATGTGAAATAACCTACTTTTTATGCATCCTTGACTTTGGTTAGGATTTTCATTTTAGATAATTTCCTGTGTAATATTTGGTACACAGATGTATCATAGCGAGGAAGTATACAATGCAAATGAGCTCATGGTGACCTACTTTTCGGTATCACATATTAAAGTTAAAATATATATTTAAAGTAATATAGTGTGAATTATATGTCATAGGATCCTGTAATGTTGTATTATATAAATGTATTTTAGAAGCATGAATGCAACGCAAATTACATAATTTAGACTTACTTTTTAGGTATCACTTAATTAGGTTAAAATTTACATTTAACGTAATATCTTGCTTGCATGCATCTCAGTGAAAACATTTCAACGTTGAATTTCGATAATATTTTATTCCATTTTCTGTTAATTTACTAACACTCTCATAGACCAGATACATCATGAAAAACAACTTTGCGACAAAATCTAAATATAGGCCAAATTAAAATGACAGCAGAGTAAGCGGAACTTTACAATATTTTTCTGGGCACTTTATCTGGCCCTTTTTTAGCTCACCTTGCTATGCCAGGTTAAGCTTAGGCCAAAACTTTGCATCGTTTGTTAACTTTTCCGGTAAATTGGCGACACCCTACAACAAAGATGTATTTCAAGAAGGGACCAAGTATTGTGATTTTGCTGATGATCCGTCATACAAAACACGGCCAAAGATCAAAACATTGAATCCTATTTCAATGCACAACAAGATCTTCTAGAAATACTATTCAAAACTCTTTATTCCAGTTTCCGTTTTGCAGATGAAAATGCAGATACCGTAAATTTACTTTCCGAAGATGGGAAACTTTTGGTATTCTATCATCAATTCATTCTCATTTAAGAATAACCTACACCTATTATACCACAAATTAACTAGAGAGATATCAATCACGCACAATCATCAGCATCATATTAAGACTTACAGCTCTGGACGTTTGAATTAAAAATATTCTGACACTTTCGAAAGAAAGACTTCCCGTTCCTACCACTACTATTTTGCTATTGCTGTACATATTTTGTACATCTATTTTGTCAAAAGAATGAAAATACTGTCTCCTAAACGTATAGGTTAAGGTTGTGTACAAGAACTGTTACAATGTGTATTATGATTTCACAGATCGTTTCAATTAACAATGAAAGGGCATGAGACAAAATCTTGACTGTAAAATGGTAAAATCAAGTAATGGAATGTCGCTTTTATTGTTGTTCTTCATCTTTGATCAAACTTCATAGTAAATAGTAAGTAAAAAAACGACCCTTACCGCCGGTTTGAGCGGAATTCATCGCTAAATGTTGAACAATGCTACATCCATGTTCTTTAACATTTGATGCAGGATTTAATATGAGTCAATAATATGAAAACTTGAGTGTCCCTCAACCTCAAAAACAATGTTCGAGGTTGGTGGAGCTTTGTTTTTCAATATCAACAGGGTAAGTGAAACATACCTCGAGATGATAGGCTAAAAGAAAGAAAATAATATATTTCAATTGGTCTGCTACCGCATTCATGAGAGCTTGTATTTTGAAGGATACCCGTCTGAAAGAATATTTTGCAGACAACCTATTTAACAAAATCAGTGGGTGACAACTACATGGTCATGAAGAAGTCTTCATTTTTTTTTTTTTTTTTTTTTTTTTGTCCACTGTAGGTTTTTCCTGTTATTTCTATTTTTGTGTTAATTGGCTTCTGTTTGTTTTATCTTTTATTGGTCTCTTTATTCATGTACTTTCTTTAAGGAGGGAGGGAGTGCTTTTTAAAACATTTTAAGGGAGTACGAGTGTCAGAAATTGTGTAATTAGAATTAAAACAATTGTCTTTTGTTTAGAATAGCTTGGCTAATAGAAAAACACGAGCAAAAATTTTTTGAAATCCATGTAAGAATTTCGGATATATATACGACGTCAAAATTTTAGCGGGAAACAGTTCTTTCTATAGTTTGCCTTCAATTTCCATTAAATAATGGTATATTCTTTTCTCTGTAGCTTTTCTTATTGGTTTTAAGAGAAAATAAACTATCTATCTATCTATCTATCATCAGCTGTTTATGAGCTTGAAATATATGAAATGATAATTGGAAGTTGATAAGATTCTATACATTGTATTTTTAAGCGTTTTAAAGTGACCTATGACCAAGAAAATATGAAACATGTGCAAAAAAATTTTTACGCTGTTTAATTGGATAAAACCCGAGGATATCGAATGCTTCTGAAATCTGACACTCATACTCCCTTATGTATTTATATGTATGCATATTTAGGGTGCCTCAGAAATTTATTTAACTCGCTATTGATATATAAATATTTTATCATATATCAACATAAAGGTCTTATTATGATCTCAAGGCTATTTGAAATATTCATATCCATAATAAATCTTCTTAAATGTATTCAACAACTTATGAAATCTGTAAACCTGTTGTAAAAGTTTTGTTGTGATGGTAAGTAAGAACTTGATTCGTTTCGGGCTGCAATTTACGTTTTGCAGATCTTTTAACAATTTTACAAATTAATAATTCTAACAGTATAACACCTGAAGCATTACCTAACGGTTGTGTCACGATAAATAAACTCTTCATTATTGAATCATGACTCTGTTTTAGCATCAAATCGGACGATGAAAACAATCAGCTTCCCTCCATCTACTGGTTCCCTAAACTTCATAAGAATTCATACAAACAGAGATTCATCGCGGGGTTTCCAGATGCACCACTTAGCCGCACTTTCTAAGGTCCTTACTACTATATTGACCACAGAGATGGCCTAAAAAGTAACTGTGAACAAGAATAGACTTCCTGAGTCCCCCGCCGCTCATGCAATATACTACTATACAGTATATGAAATTGCAATATTTTCAAACATTCAGGGCAGTTCCAAAATTAAAAATGTGGGATACAAAAAGGATTGACCACGGCAGATGTTCGAACTTGACCAAGGTATTAGTTGTATTAACATTTGATATAAATTTCATGAAAATCTGTCGAAATTTGTAGAAATGAGAGCGCTTACAAGATAAATTTTTGGATAAAACGGTTATGTTATTTTGGTCAAAGTCCAATAACTCCGTCAAAAAGTCCCGACCAAGGCTGATTTTCGAACTTGACCAAGGTATTAGTAGTATAAATATTGGTATAAATTTCATGAAAATCCGTTAAAATTTGAAGGCATGAAAGCGCTTACAAGGTAAATGTTTTTATATAACAGAGTCATTATTTTCGACAAAGTCCCATAACTTCGTCAAAAAGTATTCACCGAGGCTGAAATTCGAACGTGACCAGGGTATTAGTAGTTTAAACATTTGATATAAATTTCATGAGAATCCGTCAAAATTTGTAGGCATGAGAGCGCTTACAAGGTCAATTTTTGGCTAAAACGGTGTTGTTATTTTGGTCAAAGTCCAATAACTCCGTCAAAAAGTCTCGACCGAAACTGATCTTCGAACTCGTCCAAGGTATTAGTAGTATAAACATTTCGCATAAATATCGTGATAATCCCTCAAAATTTTGTAGGCATGAGACTGCTTACAGGGTTAATTCTTCGCTAAAACAGTGTCGTTATTTCGGTCAAAGTCCCATAACTCCGTCAAAAAGAACGACCAAGGCTGATTTTCGAACTTCACCAAGGTATTAGTGGTACAAACACTTGTATAAATTTCATGAAAATATGTCAGAATTTGTAGGCATCAGAGCGCTTACATGTACAAAAAAGTATGACGGACGGACGGACACACGGACGCACGGACGCCCGGTACTTCTATGTCCCCGCTCCGCGTTGCGGCGGGTGACAAAAAGTCCAATTCGCTAGCGGTGTCAATCAGATGTGGATTCTAAAAAATTCTTTTAAGATCTCCTAGAATAGGTATACTCTAGCAGTCTTACCAATTGCCATAGCATACAAACTTTTGATTTTTCTACTCTTTATACTACCCTGCCACACAATAAATTGAAAACAGAAATTTCTGATTTGATACATCTATGTTTCTGCGCTAGAACAGAGAACGCAGATACACTTATTTAGTGGTAGGGAAAAACAAAACATATTTTGTATAAAAAAAACAACACTGATTCAAACAAGAAGTTCACGAAGAATAATGTAACCAAGATGTTGGAATTTTTAATACATAATATTTCAATCGAATTTGGTGGGAGCGTTTTTCAACAGAAAATTCCCATGGGAACTAAATGCACGCCACTTTTGGCTGACCACTTTCTTTTCTCGTATGAGGCAAAGTTTTTACAACGGCTAACACGGAAAAAAACAAAAACATTTAGCACAGTCCTTTAATTTCAGCTTCCGCTACAAAGATGATGTACTTTCTCTTAAAAATAAAAATTTCAGGGACTATTTACACCAAATCTATCCCAATGAGCTTGAAATTAAAGAGACTACTGATACACCGACTTCAGCTTCGTACTTAGATCTTTTGATATTCATTGAAAAAGATTGACGTTTGAAATCTAAGCTATTTGACAAACATGATGATTCGAAATTCTATGGTCGTAACCATGACATCATTGACAGATATGACGTGTCTCAGTCCTAAATGAAAACGGACATTACCAGTTAGATTTCACGTCTTCACGGATTTGACATAACCGGTTTTGACCCAACCCTTGATTGACTCACTGATAGTGTGACGGGTACCGGTAGCCGAACAGGACATGCTCACTCCCGGTTTTCATGGACGTTCACACTATGATTGCCTTAGTTCTTAATTCGTCTTTTTATTTCCGTGCATTGTGGCTGCCTCACGTCCTTGTTTTGTCTTTGTGTTTCTCTGTTGCCGCTTTTGCCATGTCTTTAGAAATCGATCTTTGTGGTCATCGCTATCCTTGTTCATTCGGAATTCTACTGCCGTTGTTTGTTCCATAACTATTATCGATCTTTTATGTAATATGTGTTATATCATTTCCCTAATATCGGTGCACTGTATCATTCTTTGCAAATGCATTTCAAAAAATGGTTATTGAATACATTTACATTACCTTTGCAATAAAATAAATTAAAGAAATCTTACCTTCAGGCTCCACATGTTGTTTTGAGTAGTAAAATTCATTGTCACTTTCGTTGCTGTCATCTTCGCTGCTATCTTCGGATTCAGCTTCAATATTCATTATTTTCCCAACTGAAATTATATTTGAAGATCATGAGAGTTGAATTATTCAAATAATATAACATTCAGTAAAACAGATATTTTATCATGTAAAGTGTCAATTTCATTACAAACTTATGTTGTCATTGAGAGCAAAGTACTCTTCACAGTGTCATAAGTGTAGTTTTGTCATTTTTACCGTCATAACATGTTTGAATTGATTCAAACCCAAAAATTATTTTCATTCTTCTAAGAACATTTTAATTCATATACACGTACATGAATGTACATTTATTATTTCTTTTTGTTGACGTTGGATAAAGTTTTTTGTTTTGTTGGTTAATTTAAACTTATTTTATTGTCAAAACAAAGACAAATGGATTCGACATAAGTCGTACAACTTAACAAGGTCTTCCCCAATATATACATAATAGTACTAAGTATGACATTACAATAATAGAAAATACATAATATCATTAATAATCACAGCTAAGCATGCAGCGTACAATCAAATACATCACGAGATATACATAGAAAATAAAGAACCAATCGCATTTACTTTTAGCCATGTGGTCTAATAGGATATTCAAAATTCATTAATTGGAAAAGTACATACGATTTTTAAGTAAACCGCATTCTAACTTAAGACTGTCTAATTTGAATGCAAAACAATTCGAAAAGAGTCGAAAGCATAAATAATATTTATGTAAATAAATAAATAAATGTTAAATAATAATAATAAAATAAATAATAACCCTGGACTGAAGTGACCTATCCCCAAATCTCGCAAAATCGTCCAGTATCTTTGATATATGTCTGAACATGTGAAAATAACTGCGTGTTTGATTCTAAGTTGAGATTGGAATCTCCAAATAATAATGTATTAGTGTTTATTTATATTTATTTATATTATTTAGGTTTTGTAACAGTTTATTACGAGATTCATTATACTGTGGGCAAGACAGAAAAAAAAATGTTCTGCATTTCAATTTGGTGCTCCACAATTACAATTTGATCAGCAATAATATTTGCCCTGTATAAGTCATGTTTCAAAGCACTGCAGTTATTTCGTAAACGGGTATGTAAAATATTTAAGAGTCGATTTCCAGTAGAATAATAGGAAGGTGGTTTATCAACACAACGGTAAGTCAATTTTAACTTTAATTTGAACAAATCTATATTGGGAGGAGATTCTCGAATTGATAGGTCCAATTGGTGCCACAGTCTCCAAGGTATCTGGAAAAAAGGACTGTTGGAAAATAGTTAAACGTGCTTGAGGAGTGGAGAAATTTTGTCGGTTTCTTAATTCGTAGTTTGTTATTTCCGAAACTAGTGGGGGTAATAAATCAGAAAGGTGTTCAGGACATTGCCCATTAACAAGTTTGTAAAAAAGGACCAATCTTTTCTGTTCCCTCCTACTTTTTAAGGTCTCCCACCCAGTTTCTTTTGTAACCCTCCCAATACTACAATATGAAGTTAACCCAGTGACAATTCTAGCTGCTTCACGCTGTAGTTTCTCAATTCTATCTGAATTTGATTGCCCACAATTGTCCCAAACTTCAGAAGCATATTCAATAACTGGTCGGATAGAGGTAAAGTATATACGTTTCAAATACTCTCGGTTTAGTTTATATTTTAATTTTCGTAAAATTTTGAGTTGTTTTGAAGATTTTTCTACTAAAGTGTCAATATGTTTTGACCATTTACAATCTGACCCAAAAATTAATCCTAAATGCTTATGACAGTCTACGGGACTTATTTCAGTATTGTCAAAGCTGAACCGTAAGTCAGAATTTCTGTTCCGAGTACTGAAAACCATGATATCTGTTTTATCGGGGTTTAGTCTAACAAGCCAGTCATTTGACAATTGGGCAATTTTATTTAAGTCCAGGTTCGTCATGTCACACAAAGTTCGTTCGTCATGAGCTATATGTCCAATTGAGGTATCGTCAGCAAATAATCTACACAAACCAATCACATCATCTGCAATATCGTTTACGAAAACCAAAAATAAAAGGCGACCTAAAACTGATCCTTGTGGAACGCCAGCAAGCAATGCACCCGCGGAAGACACGCCGTCTTTTATACGATTTTTTTGTTGTCTGTTGCTTAAGTAGCTTTTTAACCATAAAAGTAATTTCCCTTTTATACCATACCGTTCTAATTTGAAAAGAAGTCCTCTTATCCACACCCTATCGAACGCTTTGCTTATGTCACAAAAAGTCACACATGTTTGTTGCCCAGAATTCAACGCACGCAGAATTTCATGATATAATTCAATAAGTTGGTGAACCGTAGAGTGTCCTGGAAAAAAAACCCGATTGAAATTTATACAATAGACCATTCTGAAATACATGATTAAAAATAGATTTATAAACTATTTTTTCTAAAATCTTGCTAATACAACATAAGAGTGCAACAGGGCGGTAATTTGAAACCATAGATTAATCTCCTTTTTTAAGGAGAGCTATTACGTGAGACAGTTTCCAGTCTAATGGAAAATCGTGTTTTTTCAAAGATTGGTTTAAAAGCATACACAGAGGTCTAGCAACCTCATATTTAACTGACATTAACATTTTATTACTGGTTTAATCGGTCATACAGCTTTGCTAGGATTTAAAACAGATAATGCATCTATAACATCTTGTTCGAAAATGACTAATTCAGTAATTACAGCATTACTACGATCATCAAAGTCAGGAAGGTCTTTGTCATCGTCTTCTAGGTCGGTTACAGAACAAAAGTACTGGTTCAAAAACATCACATTTTGCATCATTATCAAAAACTAACTTCATATTATCTTGTGGATTATGCAAAGGTTTGCTATTAGAGATTTTCAAATCGGATAGTGTTTCATTCACATTACATAAAATTGTTCTTTCGTGTGTTTTTCATATTATTCACTTTATTGCGTTGCCTTTTAAATTTCAGTTGATTTTGTGGCGTTTTATGTTTAATGTATGTTTTTCTTAACCGGTTTCGTATACTGATTTCTTTTCTTAAATTAGAATTGAACCAGACTTTATCATTATCTCGAATAATAACTTTTTGCGATTGTATGCATTCTTTGCATATATCAAGAAAATGGTGAGTAAAATTTTGACAAGCAGTGTTCACATCATTTTGTCTCTCGATTAAATTTAACCAATCCACTTCGCGAGCTTTGTTTCGCATAAGTTCGTAATTCCCTCGCTTGTAATTCCAAACCAGTCTCAAATAAGACTTTTTGTTATCAAAACCTGTGTCAATTATTACATAAGTTCCGTCGTGGTCACTTATCCGTCTGTCAACTGGTATTGTGTCGCTGTCTGTTACTGGTATGCTGTCCATTACTAATATGGGATCTAACAAAGGATCAGTATTGCCGAAAAAAAATGCAGGTTTATTAATAATGTTAAGCAGTCCGTTAAGTGCAACTATGTCTTTTACCGCACTTGGAAGGTCTAGTAAGAAATTTTTGTTTAAATCCCCCAGGACAATTACATTAAGGTTTTCATCTAATGCTGATTTTATCTTTTGATCAAACAAGTTCCAGAAATTGAGATCGCCATATCTCTGTGATCTATAAACAATGTTTATAAGTATATTCATTTTTTTGGTTGATAACTCAAACCACATACACTCAACATTTCGGTGTTCCAAATCAACTCTTCTTCGAAATTTTAAATAATTTTTAAAATACACAATTATGTCACCCCCTGCCGCATTTCTGTCGGCTCTTATAGGGTCTTCAAAATCTGGAATCCTTATCTTATCATTCGTGATAGAGATATCTACGTGAGTTTCAGTGAAAAAAACAATATCATATTCGTCTACAATATTAGTAATGTCAGCAATTTTGTTACGTAAACTTCTGATATTATGGAGATATATAGACAAAAATTATTGCAATCAGGTGAAATAATGGCACTAATTGGTCCAGGGTTTCGTTCTACATCTCCACAATTTAAAATAAAAAATAACAACATAAATATATAATAGATATTTACACTCACTAATGCCGCGTTTTTCAACATGTTTTTAAAGCAAGTACCCAGTGACAAATAAGAGCTATGTACAAAATCACTAGCAGAAAAGTGGTAAAAAAAGAAACATCTTTTATATGACGGACGAGTTTTTGCGTAAAATGTTCCAATGGCTACTCTATAGGAAATAAGATCGTCACCCATTGTTATACCTTTTTAATAGGCATGAAAACAGGTTGCTTTCACACCTTGACAAAGAATATCCAAAAAGCTTGTAGCCATGGACAAATATGAATAGAATACAAAAATCAGTACACACAGACCAGGGTTTAAAGTAATAAAGAAACATAAAAATAAAAATAAATGATGAAAAGGAACGAAAGATCAAATAAAAAATTAATAGCCATGGGAATCTCATTTTATCGTTGATGAATGAGGGATGATCGGTTGTAAAAATATTCATTTACCTGAATATCTGTCAATCTTCTCTTTGAGCATGATGACAACAAGCCATACAAGATATAGATCAAATAAACCATTGTCAACATATCGAACAGGCCAACTCGTTTTGTTAAGTGAACTAGAGCATAAAACTTGTGTTGTTGTTTACACATTCTTTATAAACCATGATACATATACTTAATCAAGGTACGTGATTTTACTCGTAAGTTGTTCAAATTATTCTTCTTAAAGTAATATCGAAAAGATTCTTACCATATCGCTAAAATTAAACAGGTTGCTTTGGTAGCCATCTATGCCTTAGAGAACACTAAAATACTTTGTTACAACATAGCTTGCATAGATATCACTATAATATGTACAATATATAAAACTTTATTGATGATAGTACATGTAACTATTGATCTATTAAGATGAGGGGTATTTCTAAATAATACTAGGTTTATATAGAATGAAACATAATCAAAGGTTTATCTTGGAAGAGAGGGGGTATGATAACATTTTAATTAATGTATACATAAAACTGATTACAATACCATAATATCATTGATATACATAAATGTTTAGGTTTCATTTCCAAATAAAGACTTTTATTTCTAATAAACAAAGAACATGTTGCATTGAAAAACACATATTAAATAAGATTTTCAACATCCTGTTCGTTACGTTTTTTCTGAATTCTTTCATTTTCAGTCTGTTTACATAATATAACGCCATCATGAGTCAAAATGTAAAAACTTTGTTGTCATTCCTCAGCTCATTCAGTCTCTTAAGTATCCCGTAACGTTTCTTAGTTAAATTTTCTGTTATATATAACTTGTTCGGATGATTTCGTAGTCGTCGTTTATTGCTATATACCAAAATGTCTCTTCCTGCAACTTAGAAATCTGACTATTATGGAGCAATTTCCGTTCCTTACTTCACCTATTGGATGCGAGCGACCGATATCATCAATAGTTATATTTTGTTTTAAGTCATTTCTATATATATCTAAGACTAATTTGTCTGTATCAATCGGGCTAATTGAATTACCATCTTGATCAGTAGGGATGGGAACGTTGTTAAAGCGTAAGGAGGTACGCCTGGAGTACTGCTCCTGTTCTTCTATTCTATTTTCCAGTTCATTCATCTTTTTAAGTTTTTGGTTCAGGTTGAAAATATCTGCAGTTTGATCTTCTATGATTTTGCTCTATCTATCAATTACTCTTTTGTTTTGCTCAATTGTTTCAAGAAAAGGTTTTATTTGCTCTTGGACTTGTTCATAAATGGTATTTTCAAAAGATTTAATGACCTGTTCTGTAATATTTTGAAAATGAAACAATCTAGCTTCGTAGATAAAGATATATAGTTTCTACAACGAGAACTAAGTTGATAATGAAATTTCTCACATCGAGTTAAATTAATTTTGCAAATTTTGCAAATGTTTGAAAACGAGGCGGGCCGAGTTTTTAAACATTTGAAAATTAAATTTAACAAGATGTGAGAAATTTCATAATTAACATGTTTAAGTTGTAGAAAATGTTTCTCTAATGACATTATGTAAAACACCGAGGATTATATTCCGAATAAATTTGGCGGGAAATTCCTCTAGAGATGAGAAATATTTTTATCACACCGGTCAGGCGTTGGTTAAATTTGCTAGAAATTAGAGAAATATAAAATTAAGGATTTTATTAAAGAAAGAAAATGATAAATTTGAAGAAAAAATCGTATCAAGTCAGTTTTTTCAAGTGCGCGGGAAAAATATAAGTGAAGCCCATCCAAGTAATTTAATAGTTGATGTTTGTGATGTGCGGATTCTTGGTGTTGACATCGCTTCAAGATGTAGACCAGTAATGATTCATTTCAAATGTGTGTTATGAAACCACGGTTTCATGGCAAAGTTATTAATATCTTCTTGGAAAATATTTGTATTCTCTTTTATGAATTCGAAGAACATGTACGTACATATTTTAGAAATATTTTCACATGTCACCCTATGGTTGACGCCCTTGGCGGAATAAACATCGAGATACTTCGAGGCGCTATAAGGATTGATTGATTGATTAATTGTTAGAGTATTACGTCCAGTGAGCAGTATATCAGTTATATCAGAACTAAAACAAGAAAATCAATTAAAAAATATTTATAAAAGGAAGAAAGAAATAAAAGTTGATGGACAACCGGGAGAAAGATGTTTGATTGCCACTGGAAAAGGGGAGGAATGGGTAGGGGCAGGAAATTAAGCCTTCTATACCACCTCGGAAGGCTGTTCTTCTTACAAAATTTATACTGCATGGAACTTGGCGTTTCTCCACATGCACAGTGAGAAACAATCCGCAGCATTATGTATAAAGCCATTTTTTAACATCTTTCCTTGCAGGAAAAAGTTCAGCCATGGCAATGACTAAAGTTATAAGTGTTTGTAAAATTAGATGTGAAGTAAAAAGTCACAGGGTAAAAAATGTGACAGGAGAAACGAGGGATGTAACAGACTTCAGCTTAAAAATCCATGCAGTCGGTAAGCTATGGGGATATTTGTCTGCAACAAGTTCTGATTCACCTATAACAGATGAAATGACGTAAATTTACATCGCATCAGAAAAAAATAAAAATATAATAATAAAATAATAGATTAAATAAATCGACCGGATCCTGCCTTCGCAAAGGGAGTTGTCAATGATTTAATGATTTTAAGGAAAAAAAGAGTTCCGGACTATATTTGCCGTTTTTTTTTTTCTCACTTTTCTCACTTTTCCTAAAAATCATGTATGATCTTTTTTTTTCATCCAACATCTCCCCTCGCATACTTCAAAGAAGACTTATTCACTCTCAATTAGCTCCATTATACCGACAACAACAATTAAAAATAAATACACGAACTGCCTCACAGTGCTCTTCATTTTATTTCATATATAGAGTCTATTTTTTGGTGTTGAATTTATTTTTGTTATTAATCCAAGAATCCAGTCTTATAAAGTACTTACATCTAATTCTACGTCGATATCGTCTATTATATTCCACCAAAATCCCGATCTCTTGACGTCTACGTGCACATTGATCACATGTGAACTGTTTGTTACAACGTTTACATGTAACATCATCTTCGTCCGTGATAAATCTTGCTTTACTATACTCCGGAAGATGTATCAATCTTTTGACCTCTGGTTTGATCATTTCTTGAATAAAAGAAAATATGAATAATATTAAATGTCTCAATTAAAGAGTAACAATAGAATTATATTTTTGAAATAAAACGTATATCTATTTTATGATCTTAAATACAATAGTATATCTAAACATTTACCCACTTAATTGCCTGGTCTTATTTTGTTATAAGTTAAAGACTAATTTCAGCCATTTTAAGTTAAAACCTAAAGTCAAATTGGCGAGATTTAAATAGGGTCTGTAAGTATCGTCCTATTTTGAAACTTCCGGGTATATAAATTGTACCCGGAAGTTGCATTCTGGACAGCAATATATGACTTTTCAAACAAAAATTTGAACGTCATATTACTCAGACGTCATGTTTTGGCGGGAAATGTTTTCAAATAGCATTTCATCGTGAATTCTCGAGGGTCACATGACGAGACTTAAAGACCTATTGAACGTAGATTTCACAATTTACATTTATTTTTTGTGAATCAATTGGAAAAACAGGGCTCGTTTGGTGTTTGAAAAGATGACTACAGAGAAAACTTTATGATTTTTTTCCAGAAAAATAACACATTTTACCTTAAAACGAAATGGTGGTTTTAACAAAATTACCGAACAGAATTGG
Organism: Modiolus philippinarum; assembly: GCA_002080025.1. Lineage (NCBI taxonomy): Eukaryota > Metazoa > Mollusca > Bivalvia > Mytilida > Modiolidae > Modiolus > Modiolus philippinarum. The sequence goes on along the minus strand of MJUU01066229.1, from coordinate 941 downwards.
CAAGGACCAACAATGGAGAGCAAGTGAAAAACCGACGAAAAACTGACTTGGTAGTGGCATTTCAAAAGAAATGTTGAGTTTAACCGGTTTTACGGTGCAACAAACCTCCCCTTCCATTCCGGTAACAATTCAACAGCAATTGCAATTGAAAGGTCGTAGACAGTAAACAAATGACATCCAAGTAATAAGTAAAAAATAACTTTGAATCAGAGCTCGATCCGAACCTTTAAATTTTCCTAAAGAGACTTATTTCTTTTAAAGGACTTCTTTTATGATCGAATGAGAAGGAATTTTTTGAAGCCTTGATTAATAAGGCGTTCCTGCTTATACCTATTTCAAATGAGAAAGTCTGTATAATTTGTGCTAGCTCTCGCGAAACAAATTAACTGTGAAACATACACTCCGTAAGTTTTTTGGAATATTACTGTCCATTTTAGGAAAATTGAGAATTTAGAAATTAAAATAGTCCCTTTTGTAGTAAATTTTAGTACTGTGGTTAAGTGAGATTGTAGGATCTATCATCTTTTACTTTATGATTTTATTTAACTTCTAAATAAATTCAGTCTAGTAGGAATATAAAAATAATTCGTGCCCATTGGTATCCCAAATTACTGTTGATGAATATTACCATCAAATCTGACAGATATATTATCAATCAGACAATTAAGCATTCTAAACGCCAGCAGTCCTTTTCACAAATAAAATAATCTTACGACAAATTTAAATCGTTAGTCAATATAAAATGTTATATGCTTACATCTAAATTTTATCATAAGATTTTTTTGTAAACGGGGCCACAGTTTTTTATCGTGACATACTTTTCCCCTGCGAACCCCCTCTGTCAAGGATCTACGGGTTTTCAAGTCTGGTACGCTACCACTGGACCACCACTACCACGTTCAAATTTCGGTTAATTAATATACTTAACTCTCATATTACGT
>MJUU01066226.1:0-17390 GCA_002080025.1 Modiolus philippinarum | reverse complement strand
ATTTAGTCTACTTTGCCGCGAATTAAATCCCTTTTCCCTAAAATAATGGGTATTAGGGAAACTTTGTAAACTATTTCCGTTAAAAGTATGCTTTATAATTCCAAGATATGTAAAACATGCTTTAGACAATTCATATTTCCTGTCGCTCTTTGAAAATAATGCCATCAAAAACTTTGAATCAGAATTGTCGACATATAAGAATATTTATATACATACATGTATATTCGCATGGCTTCGAAAAATTTCCTGTATAATGTGTTTTTGTAGAGACTTTGTCTCATTTGAATTTACTCCATATCCCTTCATTGTTAATTTCAAATACTGTGGATGTACTTTAATTCGTGGACATCAATTTTTGTGGTTTTCATAAAAATCACCATTTCGTTGGTACTTAAATTCGTGGTTTCGAATTTTCTGCATTAAAACTCTAGGGCAAAAATGCATTTGGTTGGGAACTTAATTTCGTGGTTTTGACGAACCACGAAATCCACGAAAATTGGAACCCCACGAACAATAGTACTTTAACAGTACTACTAATGCTAGTGGAGAAATTTCCCCACATACTTTTCTCAGCATGTCACAATTTTGCTGGAGTTGAAAATCTGAACACTTTTGTGCAGATCTTTTGTGGGGAAATTTCTCCACTCATTTGATTTTCAACAAATTATCTGATGAAAATTTGTCCAAAACTCACGCGGGGAAATTTCCCCAAAGCAGTTCTTAAAAACTCATCGAATTTAATGTAAAAGCAATTACATTTTAATGTCGAGGGTGAAGTATGAAAAGCTTTCCACCTCCTGGGGAAATTTCCCCGGCAAACAGGTTCGAACAAGTTTTGTTGGTATTGACATTGCCCCAGTGAAATTAAACATGGCATGTACTAAGTAATATTTTTTCAGTATTCAAGTAAAAAGTTTATCAATTCAATTATCGCGGGGAAATTTCCCCGCTTGGGTTTTAAGCAATGTCAGCGATGCATTTTTGCCTCATGTAGTGATGCTTACATCTGCCAATACACGATTTCTTAAGCGGGGAAATTTCTCCGCGGAAAGTTAGAAGTTATATTCATTCATATTCCCTATACTTTATTTTGTTTCGAGGTTTAATGCTTACAACACATTTTATTCTTTCTTAGGCAATTTCAACACAATATGCTAACATCTTGTAGGGCAATAGCCCCACTTGTATTGTTATTTTGTTATTTTGTAGAAAATATCTAAAAAATGCAGAAATGTTACAAAATTTGGTTACCAATGAAAAAAGAGAATAAAATAGAAATTCTCTTTTTCAAATAGACAGCGTTAGTGGCTACAATTTCCGAAAATATAACACATAAAATAAAGAGAAATATACGTTTATAATTGAAAAATAAAACACTTATATATATCTATTTTATAATCTGAAACGATCCATCTGGCCTTGAAAAAGTGTACATGCTTTCTATCACGTGCTGATTGCATGTTACCTGTCATTCATGTTACAAATAATCAGCACTGTCGGTAAAACGTTTTTCATTGGTCATATTACAAATCATAAGTAGCACCGCCTTACACATTAAAATATTTATTGCACTCAAAACGCTGTTCGTTTTTCGTGCAATAAATATTAAAATTCGTAAAAGCGGTGCTATATATATTACTAAACATACCCAAACCATGTCATATCAACTTGTTCAAAAATTTTAGATATTCCTTAAATAATTTGGATGTTCCCTCTAGTCATAACATGGTCTTTAATTACATTCACAATAGCTTGAATGGACTAGTAAACCAAACAAGACAGTTTTGTGGCATATGAAGCGTTACTAAATAAGTTTCTATTGATGTTAAATAAAGGACAAAAACTAATGATAAATCATCATTAGCATAGTCGGTAGAGTAGAAGTATTTTTTCTTGTCTACTAGTCAGACTGGTCGCGCTAACTCTAAAATGACTGTAATTCATGTGCAACCTGTTACCATAGTTTCAGAAGTACAAGTGAAGTATATGATATAAATACAATAGTCTGTGTATCTTTTTGGTTCTGGTATTTTTTATGCCCCCAGATCGAGGATCGGGGGGCATATTGTTTTTGTAATGTCTGTCTGTCTGTCTGTTTGTCTGTGCGTCCGAAACTTTAACCTTGGCTATAACTTTTGAACTATATAAGGTAGACTTTTGATACTAAGCAAGTGTAAAGGTCTAGTCAAGAGAAACATAAATATGGAAAAAAATTAGGTCAGGTCAAAGGTCACAGAGGTTAAAAAAGGGTGAATTTGGCTGTTTTCACATATCTGACTGTAGAATCCTTATTATTTATCGTATTGAGACGGGGTTTGTTTTATGTTATTGCTGATAAAATTGCGCAACTGGAATATGTAGACAGATTTGAGGTAGCATTTACCGTTTTTGAGGACCAAAGAAGGACAAATGGAAAAAATGATTTTTTTTTACATTTTTTCGGATCTTGATGCAGTATTTTGCTGTAAGTTTCTTATAGTATGTTTAAACAGATACTTTTAACTATTAAAACTATTTCAATAAACAAGAGGCCCAAAGGGGCTTCACCTGTTTCAGAGTAAACGGGTTAAATTTGGTGTTTTTTATGGTAATTAACAACTTATGAACTATGTAAGATATACTTTTAATACTTGGCAAGTGTATAGGTCTTGTCAAGAGGAACATAAATATGCAAAAAAAATTAGGTCAAAGGTCAAGGTCATAGTGGTCAAAAAGGGGTAAAATTTGGTATTTTCATATATTTTACTGTAGAATCTGGGGGCATATGTAGCGTTTCACAAACACATCTTGTTTTATTGAAGAAAAAGTGAGTGTCCCATGCATAAAACATTTTAAAAAAGCAAGGTCCCATGGATAAACAAACGTGAAAAAAACACTTTTCCCGTGGGCTTCTACACCAGTCCCAACTAGCTGATTTATAATGCCTGGTCCTTAATTAATTTACTCTGTTGAGCTAAGGGTGATTTACATTTAATCTATTTGTAGCATTTCGGGTTAATTGTTTTTCGTCATTTAAAATTGAGTTCAATAATTGGCATGTAGAGCCAATTAAAAGTACACTTTAATTTCATAAATATTTTGTTTTAGGTGGTATATATTTATTTCAATAGGCAAGGAATCCAGTTATCCTTCTTATTGGTATTTAGGGAGATCGCCGGGCGTAGATTCCGCCTTCAATTAAACGAGAGTTCCTATCTCGAAAGTCCCGTATTGTGAAGACATTGCGAACATCCATGCTGACAAACGTTCTCTTCTTCCAAAACGGAGCCGCTCTTCAAGACCTCCGCTAAAACGCTACGAAGAAGTTTTTTTATCTGTCTACGTGTATACAAAATTATTTTTATATCAAAATCATTTGAAATGTGATTAGAAAATAAATGAGAGTAGACTTAACACGCGGAATCTTCACCGTGTATGGCTGCGTGTGCTATAATCCGACTTCAACGCAACAACGGCTCACTGGTTTACTATTACTTGTATTTTTGTATCAAAATTTAAAATATAATAAAAACATTGCAATAATTTCTTTATAATTTTGCGATAAATTATGTAAATATTGCAATAACTATCTTCACAAATATCACAATAAAAGTATCGCGAAAATTATTAGCGAAATATTTTTTAAAAATATTGTGATTATTGTAATAAATATGCAAGATTATTGCGATAAATTCACAATTATATTTTGATAATAAGAAGAAGAGTAGGCAGTCCCAGGCTTCCGTACGTATCAGACTCCACTAATTTAGATTAATAATATTTTTTAATTGTCTATTATTGCATATTTTGTTAGCATTCAGAAAATTTATTTCAGGTAGTTCGAGCCTAATAAAAATATAAGACAGGTTTTTTTTTTTGGTTTGAAGATATTGTGTAGGATTTAACACATATGTTCCTTAAATAAAATATAAATGATATGTCGTCACCGATCATCTTTTCCTGATATCAGGCTTTGAAAATCAGGCCAAATTCAAGATTTTCAACAATATATACAAAGAATATATAGTGAAATGTGAGTATATTTCATATGAAATAAATATCAGATATAGATATTTTTTTGATATTTCAGAGATATACACTTCAGCTGTCTGTTGAGCCTGGGATTAATATATCGACGTCGATATATTCGTCCATGATTGAGCTGATAAAAGCTATTTCACCGTTTGATTTAGAGAGATATTTTATATAGTTTACGAAATACACAATATTTACTGCAAAAGGGAGATAATTCGCGTGAAAGTGAATGTTATCAATATGTCATTTTATTATGACGTCAAAATTAAAAGGCTGGGAAAAGGACATTCCGGCTCAGAATTCAGTGAATTCCGCATCTGGTTCGATTTTCGATATGCGCCATTCGAATGCGCTGTGTATTAATGTCCATCGACCTTTATTCTGTTTATTTTGACTTATTCATTCATGGATAATTATTGCTTATGCTATATAGAATAATAATTTTTGCGTTACTCATACTGATTTTAGGGTGAGTCTGATTTTCAGCATGATAAAGTAAGTATCAGTAACGTAAACAACTATTATTTTGTTTCTCGGTAATTTCATTTTGTGGCTAATTTTTCTACTTTGGTTGTGTACTACTTTCTTTTAGATTATAGTTACGTGATACGGTTGTGACGTATCTGGTGTTTGACGCCAGTTTTATTGTTATCGTTGAAAGGGAAAAATCATGGTTGAAATAACGAAAGTGATCTCCAAACTAATTCTGTTCTTTGAAATGATATTCAGGCATCACTGTGGTATTGAATCGATTTTGTGGAAACAAGGTAAGTGTACAGAATCATTTTCAGGGGATAAGTGTCAAATATAAAAAAAAGCTATGGAACCGTTTTTCCTATGGTCCATGTGCTGATTTTTTTTAAATTGGGGTTCGCCAAATAAAAAAAAACACATAAAAAGGACTGCTTGTTTAACCATGTATTTCGTCTCCTGTGCATCTTCTCCATATCCTTTTATCGTTCATTTAACCGATCCCTTTCGTTCATATCCTACTTATAACGTATCTCTATTTATTTCAAGGAAGCGGATATTACAGACATATATTAGTGTGCGTCACTAAATCAAGTTCAACCAAATTTTACAGGAATAATGTATGCACAAATATTTCTTATTTTGTTCCCTTTTTGTCAAAACTTGACTGCCAGGGCAGAAGATAGTTTTAACAAGGAAAACTATGGGAAAGCATAAATTACATCACCTGCTCTAGATCTGAAACATTTGAAAGAAATTAAAACTTAGCTTGAATGATATATGCCCTAAACAAATTTTGCTAATTTTTTTTCCTATNAAGAAATTAAAACTTAGCTTGAATGATATATGCCCTAAACAAATTTTGCTAATTTTTTTTCCTGGCCTGGTTCGACAAAAAAAAAAAAAAAAAAAAAAAAAAAAAAAACGCCTGCACAGAATATAGTATATAGTATATGCTCTATTTGAAATTTTCATTTTTTTCCCTTTTCTTTGAAACAATTGAAGCAAAGTTTATCAAACTTCCCAGAATGATTTATCGAAAGTCCTTTACAATTATTGATCATTTCGTGCAGATCCAATAAAAAATACCTGCCACTGCAGATCGGACAAAAATATGCCTGGCAATGCGGAACTAACTTTTATCACCAGATTGTATGGGAAACCTGTAACTACATTGCAACACTGATTGGTTGTACGTATTTTTTCAAGTAAATACGTTTTTTTCCGGGACCCGTTACCAAGTTTCCACACTTATCGGCTCGTTATAATCAGCTATTTTAAAGTAAATTAAAAGGTTTCATCAAGAACCCGCTTGTTATAACCAGTATTAAAATAAATACGAAGTTTGTTTCCGGGACCCGTTACCACGTTTCCACACTTATCGGCTTGTTATAATCACTCTTAAAGTAGATACAAAGGTTTCATCCAGAACCGGCTTGTTATAACCAGTCTTGAAGACGAAGGTTTTATCCAGGACCGGCTTGTCTTAAAGTAAATACGAAGGTTTCATCCAGTACCCGTTAACAAATTGCCACACTGATTAGCTTGATCTATTTTTACCAAGTAAATACGGAGTTTTTTTTCCGGAACCCGTAACCACGTTTCCACACTTATCGGCTTGTTAGTAAATACAAAGGTTTCATTCAGAACCGGCTCGTTATAACCAGCCTTAAAGTAAATATGAAGGTTTTATCCAGGACCCGTTCAAACGTTTCCGTACAGATGGTTTGTTAAATAAAAGTTTTATCCGAACCCGTTACATAATTACAACTGCTTAGATTGTTATAATTCTTAACGTAAATGAGAAGGTTTCACCCAGGATCCATTACCACATTGCTCTCTGCTTTGCTTTTCATAATTCTGCAGCAGAGCGAAATAACTTTCTGAAAAACTTCTTAGCTAGGGTCATGTTCAATCACTGTTATTGTTCTCACTTAAAAAGTTTATTGGCCGTCATTACGATGTGATGGTTCGTTACAATATGTCTATATCACAAATGAATATGAACACCTTTAAACAGATGTCGAATTATAACTGAGTTGACACATACTGAATTTGACATTGCACCGGACTTTCCACTTACAGTTTGACAGATGTCATATATGGAGCAGGTCATACTTACTTAACTGAAATACTTGATGACACTCCCGGGTTACTGTTTAAGGTTTAGACACCATGGATTTTAATTGGTTTAGTCTTAGTGTTAGAAAATGACATCAACAAATCAACTACTGAACAGATCTTTCAACAACATGTATTTTAATTAGCTGTGTGACGGGAGTCACATGAAAAGCATATCATGCTCACCCTTCCGGAGCACCCGATGGCACTCCTGATTTTTAGGGTTTCACACTGTATGTGCTCATATTTTTGCAGCGTCTGTATTATGTTTTGTTTGTTTCTTCTTCATCGTTTATATGTGATCCTTATATTGTCATGTACTCTTGCTTTATGATTTTTAGGTTTTGGTTCGGTATTTATTTGAACTTGATACTAAAATTCGTATTAAGTGAGTATGAGCGTCAGATTTAAGAAGCATTCATTATCCTCGGGTTTTATTTATCCATTCAAACAGTGTTAGAATATTTTGCACATGAATCATATTTTCTTGGTCACAGGTCACTATAAAATGTATAAAATCGACAGTGTATAAAATTTAATTAGCTTCCCATTATATTTTCATATATTTAAAGGCCTATAAACATCTTATGCAAATTGAAGAAAACTCTTGAAAGAACTGTTTCCCGCCAGAATTTCGACGTCTTATATCTAAAAAATTCCTTCATGGGTTTTCAATTTTTTTTGCTCAAGTTGTTCCATTAGCAGTGCTCTTCAAAACAAAAGGTCAGAATTTTAATTCTAATTACAAAATTTCTGATAATCGTACTCCCGTAAGTATTAATACGTTATCAACAAGATACAAGAACCTGGATTCATTTGAGTCGTTTAATTTTACTTACAACATACTGGAAATCCTATTGATCGTATAATCTTACCCACAGGATACTTGTGTTCGCATTGACTCGTATTACATTATCAACACAAGAATTGGATTGAATCGCAGAATTTTCCTTCAATTTACATATTATTTTACCTACCAGATTATGACTTGCTCCTGGACAAAATCTTCGACGATTGACTTCATCGGTACAGGTTCTGTAAGTGTCATTATATGGCACCGCAAATTCTTATTAATATTGCAATTATAAAACGTCTTCCTGGAAATGTCTGCGAATTGTGATGTTCAAAAATGTGTTTTAAACGTAAATTTGTTTGTAAAATAAAATCCACAACTGGTCTATTTTATGTATCCAGAAAATTGCAGACTAGTAAGTCAGACTTTAAGGCCCGTACGAATGCTTAAAGTTGACATTAATTATTAACAAAATTTATGTGTTCAGGTATAGCTAGCACCATTTGATGATATACATAAGCCTCAAATTTGGTCTGGCGGTGAGGGGAGCTAACGCCCCCTTCGACCCCCGACAGAGGGGGCACATTCCCCTCTGGGACCCCTGACATATCTTAAAGTCCCCAGTCGAGTGCGAAAAACACTAAATTTTTTGCCAAAGTTATATCCTGTTCAGTTAGTCTATATCCTCATCATAGGGTTTAATACAACACCCTCCTATAGCCCTGAAAGGTTGGGGATCTAGAGACACCAAATGGCGTCGTTATCAAGGAAACGTTAAGCGCCTGCCAATTTTTTGACTGTTCTCCAACAGCTCTCCTTGATGTTTTTGGCGCGATTAACAATATTTTAATAATGAAAAACTTGAAATGTTACAAAATTTAGATTCCCAGTTGAAGCTACCAATGATACTAAGGCTTTTGTAGGGGTTCATACTGCTAGTACAATGCTTTCTTAAAGTTGTCACAGTTTTAAAATATGTTTGTCTCTTGTCGTTTCTGTTTTGTTTTGGCGTTTTGTCTTGCCCTTTTATTTACATGTACATGTAATTCGGAATTATCGCTGGGTTTATTATTAAGTCTTCCAAAGTTTGGGGAGACTTATTGTTTTTACTCACGTTTCTTCCACCTCAAAATTTGTCCGACCATTTTTTTAAGTCATTTTTATTGACAAGAAAAAGAACATGGGAATTGTGCAAAAATTCAAAGTTACACCATAAAAGGGTCCTACTCCCACAAAGGATTGGTGGCAAGGAGTGAAAAATCGCCACCCGGAAAATACTATTTGTAAACCCGAAAAACTGTGATGGCTAGAGCGACTATGGCTAATCCATTGCTTGTAGGGAAATATATGGAAGAGCTTGGGGATTTTATCACTAAGTTAGACATTAAAAACAAACCGTCAGTGGTATGAAATTGTGATAAAACAGGTCGTAGTTTCGAGCACACACAAGTACGAGTGGTCACGGAAAAAAACTCACGCAACGTATTGTCCAAAACTGGACAGAATTGACAATTATGGCTTCGTTAATGCAAACGGCGAAACAATGACCCCAATGTTTATAGTAATGAGAAAAACGTCGGCAAGTCTCCATGGATTTAATACCCTCGCTGCTCCAGAGGGAAGCATTTGGAGTGTCCAGGAAATCAGATAGGATGAAATTGGCGAGGTTTGAATTCGGGATGTATTTCTTGAACAATGTGGACCCTCAAGATTGCAACTTTTGATTCTTGACGCGCTGTCATTCGTCTCAAGGGTTCGCTTTACTTGAATTAGGCAAGGAAAATGATATTCATATCTTATGTCTTCCCTCACACACTACCAACGTGTTGCAGCCACTAGATAGGGTGGTCTTTGGCCATTGTAGTTCAGCATATAACAAATCCTTTAAGTCCTTCATAACATATGCTTCTCTTTTCCCGGGCTGATCAAGATGGCATGACATGAAGCTGTCACATAAAGCCAGGTTTTAAGGCATGAGGAATTTTCCCATTTAATCCGAACGCTTTATCTGATAATCTTTTAATACCATCCGTTCCCACAAATAAACCACAAACAAGTTTCCAGACACGCAGATGCCAGTAATTGCTACCGTACAAAATCCACCTCCACCAACAATAGAGGTAAACACCCAACAAATACACACCCAACAAGCAAAAGAAAATAAATGAAACTGACAACATGATCGATAGTCAGGTATTACAACTGGATAACCCCGAAGAATTACTGTAACTGATAACAAACGGCAACATTGATATACTAGAAGAAAGTAATGACAACGAAGTCTCGCTAGTGACGACAAACAGCAGTCAAGGAGATGTATGGAATACTGCCATACAAGACATGTTTATACCATTATCCCCATCAGGTGATACCGCACAGAAACAAGTGTACAAAAACAAAATACACATCACACCGCTTGTTAACTTCAGATCAGGTGCTTCAGGAAAAAAGGGAGATACAGGAAAAAAAGTTTGAGAAGGAAATGATGAAACGAAAAAGATGATTAAAAAGGGAATAAAATGACTAAAAAAGAAAAGGAATTAGCGAAAAGTGGAAAAAAGAAGGCATTATATATCAGAAATGATTACTTTAAATTAATATATTTCCAAATTATATTTCTTCTTGGATGAATTATTTCAATCACATTGTTACCAATCTATGTACATTTACTATACTACGTTGTAGTACCGAAGCAACAAAATCCAGACAAACATTATCCTGACAAGAATATGATAACTTCAATCAAATACCAAACAAAAAACCACCAAAAATATTAAAATAAACGAAAAATATATCCTTTGGCAAAAAACGGGTAATCAAGACAATCTACAGTGAAACTTGCGAATTAGCACATGTAACTATAGACAAAATAAAGAACAAATTTTTCTGTCGATGAGGGAAATAAAAAATTAAATAGTAAATGTTAGAAAACGGGCACAAATTTTCGATGCTCCGTTCTTGAAACTAAAGTAAGAGGGGATCACCATTCAAAGTTCATCCCTCAATTAACCTGGAATGTTTATTGTGAAAAGTGTACATAAAGTCACAAATACCTATTTAAAACAAAAACGATATATATGATTGTACCAATTAGAAATTAAAGCAAAAGGCGATACAAACACTTTTCATTTGAAACCTATGCTAACTGAGGGGAGGTCCCTGGAAATTATAGTCCTTTTTCTACCCATTTCATCTAATATCATTGTCATTCTGCATATGGCCATTTTTACAATTGACATTTACCACATTTTTGCTCTGGTATTCGTTTGTCGATGCATTGAAGCCTATCAATAAATGTTTTAAATAAATTTTCATCAAACTGAACATGATAAAGGCAGATATTTTTAGGACAAGTAATCTCGTATGGATAAAAAAGCCTGTCCAAATTGAATACCAGGTAGATTTTTAAACTTTTTATATTTATACGAAATTTAAGTTTAACCTGACAAACAGAACAAAAATAACTATATAATTGTCTGTTTTTATAAGCAATATCTTACCAGTCAGTGCTCTGACGGAGAATTAAGAGTAGTCATTGAAAATCAACATATATATTTGAAAACATAATTAAAACTTTATTGCATGATTATCATTTCGAAGAGCGTTAGCAAAATCTGTTTATAATCGTTAGTTCTCTTCTCAGTTATGCGATAATAAGTTATTGTTTTTATGTCAACGGGTTAATCCTGAATTATTTTTATTTCACACACACATAAATATATATTTCACAGAGATAGTAAGTGAATACTTAAATCAATGAAGTTGAATATTACAATTTTTACTTGTTCAGAATATATCAGCAACCGAATACCGAAGCAAAAATGATTAAAGGGGGATTCCAAAATCAAAATCCAGGGGCACGGCAATTCCCATCTAACACGAATTGAGACAGCATGACACAGACAAAACAAATAAACAAGAAATAAACACGAACGCCACAAAACTAAAACACCACCAGTGTGAACCCCTATAAAAACTGAGGTATCATCAGGTGCTCCGGCAGGATAAGCATGATCTGCTCCACACTGTCAGTGAACAGTCCGGTATTTTCACAGTCGGTGTTTGTCAGTCCAGTAATAAACTCTGGATCTACCAAAAGATATCTATTCTCATCTGTGAAAAGGAACCAATGTAACGATCTGTCAAATCGTGGTGACGACCAAACAAGTTTCTTTTTTGTATCGTTATTGTCCACATGTCTTTGTGCTGCTTATACTTTTGATTTTTATATTCGATTGTCCATAAACTTTATAAGTTTGGTTATAGTTTCTGATATGTATTGGAGAATTTTCAAAACGCGTTCCGTGCAGTTGTTTGTTTGTTTTGTAAGTATATTCCTCCTTATGTAGGAGCACCGTCATATAACGTAATATAAGACGTAAGGAGGAACATTTAACAAATATGCACCAGGCAGTTTTAAGGTCTGAACTGTGTTCACCATTATCGTTCATATCTTAACGTCACTGAAGATTTCAATTTTCTAAATTCACAAATTATCCAAAAAATTACAATTTACAAACTTTAAATGTTTGAAGCTATGCCACATACATGTATATCTTTTTAAACAGGTAAATAGAAACACACATACTTTACTCATAACAAAAATAAGGGAATATGTGCAAAAAATAAATAAATAAAAAAAAATAAATAAAGGGGAAAACATGCAAGAAAAACAAATATACAAACAAAACAAAACAAAATGAATGAACATACAAAGATGTTCAATCTACTTTAAAACAATTTACAGGGCAATATCAAATTTGCTTGGATACCTAGTGCAATCCAATGATACAGTCTCTCAAATAAATGGTTCCAGTGTGATTAAAAGCTAAACGGGTGAAGTAAAAATAGTGTTCAAACAAGAAAATAGCATTTTGTAGAAATTTGTATTAAAAAATCATTTTAGTTAAATTTGACATTTATTCAAGTGTTTTTTGTTAAAACTGATACTGACTTTACTATGTAATACTTAACCCCCTTTCAGAGTTTATTTACATTTGGATTATGGTGTTCAAGCTGCGCAACATCAAAGCAATAAAAGTGTTAATGGGCATTGCAATTTACAGAGGACAAATCGGCAATGGTCATAGCAGCACTTCTTTCAATTATTTTTGTGGACTTTTCATCTTGTGCAAACGAATTTCTGTTTTATACGAACGCTACGAATAGCTTTCTTCGATGAAATTGACACCTTTAAGCACATAAAACGGCAATTTTTTTTACCTTTACTCCCTTCATATACCGGGAGTGAGTACACATACCTAACCAACCAATATATATTTTTTAACTTTGTATTATTTTATCCTTTAATTAAAATGTCCCCACCAATTATTTCGATTAAGTTAATTTATATTACACTTACAGTTAAATTCTGTATCTCAAAATGTGCAAGTTTTTTTTGCAGAAAATGACATAATAAATGTTAAAATTCAAGATGTTTTCTACAAAAAATCTCTATCATTTTATCATAATTAGGGAAAAATCAGGTAATTAGAATGGTGAAAATGGTAGGCGGCGAGCGGACAGGCAGCTGCCAAATGCGTACATTAGTTGTCCAGAGCCAATCTCCTAACAGTTTTGAGATATAACTTTTCTATTTTATTTTATTATACATATCAAAGGTGTGCATGGTAATTTAATTCTGATTTTTGATAATTTCTGCCAAAATAACCAGTTGTTGAACTTAGTCATTTTTACGTCAAATGTTTGCTATAGGGCACCCCATTTGTCAGGGACAAATCTCTTACAGATTTTTAGAAAGAAGATGAATATTTTGCACATTATAAGAAAAAAAGGATATGGAGTAAATGTAAATGGGGTCAAAATCCTTGTAAATACATGGTAAGATTAGGCAAATTCCTAATTAAGCATTTTCTTAGAACACATATCAGAAACATTCATGTGACTTTGATTTTCAGTTTTGATTTTTTATGCCAAAATTACCAGTTATTGAACCTTTAATCATTTTTATAATCAAATATCTGCCTACAGATTCCCCTTTTGGCTTAAGCAAATCTCAGAGTTTTCTAGATAGAATGTTTATATTTTGCAGTTCATTTAAAATATGTACATGTCACTTTGAATTTGTTTCCTGAATTTTTTTGGCAAAAATTGCAAGTTCAATTAAGTCATTTTTACGTGAAATTTCTGCAAAACATGGTATCCTATTTGTCTGGAGCAAATCTCCTACAGTGTTTGAGAAGCAAGGTTTACAATCTGTATATCATTAGTACATATAGTAGAGGTGTCATGTAAAAAGAGAGTTTTTGAAATAATTGAAAAGGAAATTAATATTGATTGATAGTCCAGTTGTATGATCTCATATGCAAAAAGGGAGCAAACAATTGAGAAATGGAGAGTTGTGTCTGCTGCACTTGAGGAAGAAAATACTTAATTATACTTTGCACTTGGTATATGTAATATATATATATATACTCATGTGTTCATACTTATGATGTTTTCAAAAAAAAAAGGAAAACTACAAAAAAGTAAGTATATTGTATTAAGTTAAATTTCAAAAGTAAAAGATTTGAAAGGAATGAAATATTTAGGATTGTTTTCCTGACATAACAAGAACAGCTGTCATATCAACACCATCGGAAAACTGAGAAAATTACAAACGATAGTAAACAGATCTTTATTATCGCTCTTCAAAAGACTACGCAAACAATGATATATCTTTTTTTTTCGCGAAACAAGTGGACTTCACAATGAACACTGTCTGCATCCCCCAATTAAATCATGCGAGTGCCACTTGTAAATTTTGTTGATTGTTGCCAGTAATCAAATAACTATACTCTTTAACTGATAGAAGAACTTGAGGTTGGTGGGAGTAGTTATTTATTAAAACCAAAACTGAACAAAATGAAGACAGCATCATCTTCATAAGATTTGTGTAAATCTAATCATTCACTGTTCCAATTAGAATCAAACTAAGTCAAACGTTTCTGGGAATTTTCTGATTTAAAAATGGTATCTTGCTGGTCTGGACCTCACCCAAAATGCCAGTGGAGAACATTGGATACCACTGGACCCTTTCGAACGAAAACATATTCAGTGAACTTCTCCTCTGATTATCCTTGTCTAGTAAGAACTCATTCATAACGGTCTTAAGATGGTACACTACAAAAAAGACATCCGACACGTCTGGACTTCATCCAAATTGATCATCAGTGGGATCATAGTTAAACATTGGACCCGAAAGGAAAAAGTATTCAGGGATATTTTCCGTTACTATAAAAAAAAAAAAAAAAAAAAAAAAAAAAAAAANAAAAAAGACTCGCCGTGAATTAACATTTAAGTAAGCTGTCTTATACAATCGTAATCCAGTGGAGCTTTTCAGGCTTTCAGCACTTCTTGTTGGCTATTCTAGACAGTTATCGTACAAATCGTGAATGAATAGTCGTTGATTATTCAAAATTACAAATAATAATATCCAATTATAGCCTATTAATGAGGTCAATGCAGAAATTTATTGACATGAGACAGATATATTGACCGAGGACGTAGTCCGAGTGTCAATATACCTTTCTGATGTTAATAAATTTCTCCATTGACTGAATTTAATACGTTATAATAGTTTTATTATTTTCCAAATTTACGAATTTTTATAGAGACTTATGTCAATAAATCTCAATAGACATGATATGTTTGCTTATTCCATATTTTCAAAGAGATTCATGAACTGAATATACGACTGTTTTATACGTTTGAAATAGACAAACCAATGATTTTTTTTTAGAAATTTTGCAATTAAATAAAAGAAACTTTTAATTTATAATCTATTTTTAGTCTCAGGTCAATACGTAAAGTCAATACGTAAAGTCAATTTATCTTTTATCCCTTATATTTAATTATAATGTAAAACTGATCTATTTTTAGCAGAGGTCAATACGTAAAGTCAATTCTTAGATTTATTGACAACTCTAAGAAATATACAAGATCATGTGACCACAAATGAACTAATCACTGGACTCTAAAGATATATGATAATAATAGTAATGATAATAATAATAATAACAATAACTATGTCCCTGACAGACTTTTACGTGCCAACATTTGCCGACATGTGAAATTATTTTGAGACACGCTTGCGTTCGTTGTGTAATTAAGGGACACTTTCTTTCCACTCTCTCATCTTAAATCAGTGATTTAGCCAATCACATCTGTAGAATTTTACACATGAGTAAACAGATAATTACTACACATGTGGTCGGCCATAACCTCAGTCAAGTTTTCATCATACTAAAATGGATAGGGAATTTCAGAAAAATTTACAAAAGAAACAAAAAATATCTTTTGTGACTGATTTTATTCAAATGACAGTTGTTTAGATGGAGCTGTGGATAAAAGCTTAATATAATTCAAACCTTAAAAAAAAAAAAAAAAAAAAAAAAAAAAAAAACGAATAAATAGACTTTTCTATGATATAATATCAAGCTTTGGTGTACCAATTATCTTGTTTATGATATTTTTTAACTTTCACCTAAACAATTAAAGGGTTATATTATTTGAAGACATAACGGTTAAACCGGTTTATGGTTACCCAAACTCCCCTTTATTTGTCCAGTTTCCCTATAGTATAATAAACATGCAAATAAAAACCAATACATGTAGACTACTAACTTCATGACCACAATCTTGAAAAGAGAGAAGAGGATGTATGTATACAATGCTAGTTGCATTTAAATTGTGTAAAAATTGAAAGAAAAATTTAATGAAAAGGCATTCTTTAAACAGAAAGTTTTTCTTCACGTCCATCCTAAATTAAAAAAAATATATATTAATTATTTAACTACTTAAATTTTTATTATTACAAAGATTACTCATTTTTTCATTAAGGTAAAAATTATTGGATGCACATAACTTTGTGCATGAAACTTATTGTTTTGTTGTATTCTAGCATTCAGATTTCATGTTCTAAAAGGCCCATTACTATAGGCCAGATTTTGCCTTTCCAGTGTTTAACAATTTTTACTTTCTAAAAACATCATATGAAGGCAAACTAATATAAAAAAAAAAGGAAGAACGCAAGAGACTTTACATAATATACCTTCATAATAAAAAGACACATAAAATGATTATTTTCAAACATATAGATATTATGTCTTCAAATTATATACCATTTTAATTGTTCAGGTGAAAGTTTAAAAATATCACAAACAAGATAATTGGTACACCAAAGCTTGATATTATATCATAGAAAAGTCTATTATTTCGTTTGTTTTCTTTAAAGATCTGAATTATATAAAGCTTTTAACCACAGTTCCATCTAAACCACTGTCATTTGAATAAAATCAGTCACACAAGATATTTTTTGTTTCTTTTGTATTTTTTTCTGAAATTCCCTATCCATTATAGTATGATAAGAAAACTTGACCGAGGTTATGGCCGACCACATGTGTTGTAATTATTTGTTTACTCACGTGTAAAATTCTACAGATATGATTGGCTAGATCACTGATTTAAGATAAGAGGGTGGAAAGAAAGTGTCCCTTAATTATGCAACGAACTCAAAATAATTTCACATGTCGGCAGACGGTGGCACTGTGCGATAAAGTCTGTCAGAGACATAGTTATTATTATTAAGGTCTTTCCCACTACAGTGGAAAGACCTTATTGTATTTCGTTTGATTATTAAGGTCTTTCCCACTACAGTGGAAAGACCTTATTGTATTTCTTATGATTATTAAGGTCTTTCCCACTACAGTGGAAAGACCTTATTGTATTTCGTTTGATTATTATTATTATTAAGGTCTTTCCCACTACAGTGGAAAGACCTTATTGTATTTCGTTTGATTATTATTATTATTATTATTATTATTATTCTTCTTCTTTTTCTTCTTCTACCATCAATGTTGTCAAACTGCTTAGATCAATCATAACCAAACTTGGTACACTTAACAAGCACTGGCGTAGCTCGACTCAGGTCACCCTGTTAACTAATTCTATTTTTAGTAACAGAGTTATCTCCCCGAATATGGTTTATCTT
>MJUU01066224.1:0-28958 GCA_002080025.1 Modiolus philippinarum | reverse complement strand
AGTAACTGGCAAATCGTCTATTCACGACTATGTTTTGAGCGACGTCACGAAAATTGAGAAAACGTTACCACTATACATAACAACGTTATTATCTCCCCTGTAACTGGATCGTATGCCCTTTAGTGATTATGAAATTTCTCACATCGAATATGCAAATGAATGGAATCGAGGCTTGCCGAGCTTTTAAAGAATAAACGTTCTTCCAAAAGTCCAATTCCGGAATGTTCCGGGTATTAGAATGGCGGGTCAAAGAGGTCAAACGGGGTAAAAATGGCGTCCCGCTGTATGAGGGCAAAGGGAATAAATTATTCTATCAACATATGAAAGGTGTTTATGATTGGAAAAAAGCCGAACGTGTCATAAATCAACATTTTATCCCAGGCGGGTCATTTCCAACCAAATTATTTTAGGTCAAGAAAATAAATAGGAGAATTCCTAGATTACGCTCAACTGACTTCAGGTACCAGTTTCCAGTAGATTCGGGGTAAGATGTCGACAATTACCCAAAAATTTGAAAGTGGAATATCGTCTATTGAAAATATATTTATCACTTTTTATAATTAAATTGTTCAAGTTTTAGAAATTGTTTCTCTAATGACAGGATGAAAAGCACTGAGAACTGTATTCCGAACATGTTTGCTTGCCGTTCAGAAAGCATGAAAACTGGATAGTAAATAAATTGTTTTTACCAGAGGATATACAAGATATTTACCGAGACTTATAATCATTATGTTGTCAAAGGAGTTGGTGCAGTAAGGGCCTTATTTGTAAATTCACATTACTTTTTGTTGAAATGTTCTATGGTTATGGGTTAACAGTTAACAGGAAGATTACTCAAGTATTGATATACGATTACAGAGGAAATATAGAGCACAGGCCAGAACAAAAAAATATTAATATGGGAGGGCCAATGCATTTGTACTTACAATTTGGTAAATAATCTTATTGGTTCTTGAATGTGCTCTAAATTTCCGATTAGGAAACCATTCAAAAATATGTAAAATTTCTTGTATTTCAATGAAAAAGTTGAAAAGTAGCTTTAACATGACGTCAGAACTGTACCTATTGTGACGTCATGGATTCTAAATTTTGTATTTTCTTCTTTAGTAGGACAGCACGCTCCATTTTCCCGGATTTTTTTATACATTTTAGGCCTTCAATTCAAAAGGGTTCTAATAAGACCGCTTATGTTATTGACAAAAATACTCAAATATTTTCTTCACTTGAGGATTTCCTCAAATACGCTGAATAATTTTTATGAAATACAAATTGAGGAAAATCTCAACTGAAGAAATACTCAAAGAATTTGAAGATGAAGAAATCCTCAAATTTTAGATGTTTTATGTAACCGGGGCTTGAACTTTCAAACGAACATAAAAGAAAATATCCAGGTGCAACTTAAAAAATCACCGAAAGTTAGGGCCAATTCAGTCCCTTATCGTACCTTGTCCTTTAATTGTTTGTTCTGTTGCAGAGAAAAAAGCAACAAAATACGGAGTTTCAGACGTTAGAGCTTTTTACAAAAATAATTGACATTTTAGATAGAATAAAACGACAAGTGCACATGCAGTTAGTTGGTAGACAATGTTTAAATGGCTTCAAACTGTTATTACATAATTTAAATTGCAGAGTTTTTGAGTTTTAATGATACAGCCAACCCAATTAAGATACGGAACAGCATATTTAGCAATGCAAGCAGTGATTTTCGTTTATAAAAAATTATGTTGCAGCTTTGTGTAATGTTTGACTTAATAACTTGGACACTAGTGAAGTGCGATAATTTGGTTACCCAAAGACGGTAATTCAATACAAACTTAATACAAATTGCATCAAATGATAACAACGAACGATATAACGACTTTGTTGACCAGGTTTACTACATTCGGTTCAATTACATTAAAATAAGGGACTTTCTAGAAAGGAACTTAAAACAACAACAACAACAAATAATGAGAGTAACACCAGTAGATGCTCAAAAAGGGCAAGCATGTCTTGTTAGGTACAGTATACTGCATCCGTCATGATGTCAGTAAGTCGGCTACGCTTGATTGTTGATGCCTGTTAAGACGATTTCAAAGTTGTTTTAAGATAAGCAGTCATCATGGTTCTCACAACTTCAGTGATAGCAGTTTTGAAGTTTAATGACTAGGAATATGAGTTTACACCAGCAAGTTTTATTTGAAAGTCAAGAGAAATCATTCCCAACTCGTTGGTGTCTGTGTTGGTTTGCGAGAATATTAAATCTTCAAACTAGATCCGAAAACAACAACGAAAATGGGCAGATTTAGATTGTGAAATATATTAAAAAGTTCCAATATGGATCTTTCGAATTACCGATACGATTCTCTGTATACCTCAAAAGTCCCCTTATGTAGGGTAACCCCATAATGAGCGAAGGTGTAATAAAAAATGAAATGTAAACCCGACAGCAATGCATTCTTGTACCTTTTTTCTTCCTCGAACTGCAAACACGATCTGTAAAAGTCCCGTACTCATGTCTGTTTTTTTTAATTCTGGAAGATTGAAGCTTGACTTTATGCAATTTTCCACAAAACACGATTAAGATTCGTATATTTCCTATAATTGTATAAGATGTCAAGTCTTAGGTCGGGTAAATCGCTAGTTATCTCATAAGCTTCAATTTTCCAGTGAACTGAACCAGAACTTATACATTAGATTAGTTTTGTTGTCCAATTTGACATGCATTTGAAATGGCTACAAATTTATTCTTTACCATTTCGTTAGGTTCCAATACGTCAGTAAACACCTAAACGCATCAGCAGTCAGTAGAGACATTTCATTACATCTTAATGCCATTTCAGTTAGCCAATCAGCATTTCATACTCGTGGAGATGTCAACACGTAATATGATTTTCACATGTGGTTGTCTCTGGAGAAATTACGTCTTGGCCATATATTGTACTACAATTAAAGTAACTTTGTACTTTCATTTAGACAGGCTTTATTTAGACAGGGAAATGATTAATTCCCAGACAACTATACTACATTAACACTTTAATTATTTAAAAAGAATAAGGTTAGAGACTGAATGAATTCCAAACATGTCTATTGCTATACAAAATATTCGCTCGCATTTCTACAACCAACAGTCCCACATTGCCAAACACTGTCAATTTTAAGCTTAAACCCTTAACGAAAAAAAAATCTTTTCATTTGTGTCAAGCATTCAAAATTTTGTTTTTGATTGAAAATCTATGATAATATTGAGCGTTTCTCACTTCAATGATTGATAAAGTGTATTAGACTTAACACTAAGTACAGGGAAGAACATGCTTCTTCACTATACAAAACGACCGGAATACAAAGGCTATATTGAAATTCGAGTTTTGATTTTTTTCAGATACCCTTTTCGGTTTTGTTGATGAAAAAAACAAAGATCACACTGTAACATATATTTCCAGGTCGGTATGGAACGTAATAGAAACCGTAGCCCACGGTTGGTTGGGAACTTGGTATTTTTTTGGATAGGGATGTGCCAAATTGATCTCGGAAACATGCCCCGAATTTATGTTTCTTCATGGAGAGTAATAATATTGAACAAAGTATTTGCACTATATTTCAGCGACAAAGCCGCCTTCATCAGATGCAGAACAAAAATGTCACTAGATACAGAATAAACAATGTTACGTCATAGATAACGTTAATCTTGATCTTGATACTTTACACAAAGTGTTTACAGAAAAATTGCTGATCAACAGAAAAAGATAGAAACGCCAATATACAGTTACTGTTTCCTGTGACCTTCCTATTGATACGGAAATGGATTGTGCTTGGTTTTTCCAAAAAATACAATTATTAACTGTAATAGCAACATTCATTGTAGAACATCAAATGTCGTGTACGGAATTTATTGCTCTAAATATAAATACATTGTGTATGTGGGAGAAACCAAAACCATGGTCAAGACAAGGATGCAGAATGACTTAACCGATGTACGAAAAAAAAAGATTCAAAGACAAACCAATTGCTTTTCATTTTAATTCCCCTGGCTATTTAATTTACAATTTCAAATATGTAATAATAGAAATCAGTAAAAAAGAAAATCAAACATATAAACAAACAAGAGAATCCCTTTTTATAAAAAAATATTTTAGTCAAAAGCCGGTGAAATTCCATTCATACATAGGTTGCTGTCCAATGTGAAGTAATAAACCGGTGGCACATTAGATAAAAACGTTCGTTTGTACACACGATTAGAGCATTCGTTTGTACATACGATTAGAGCGTTCGATCGTTTGCACGATAAGAGCGTTCGTTTGTCTGCACGCACGATTACAGCGTTCGTTCGTGTACACGATATGAATCGTTCGTTTAGACGATACTGGCGTGCGTATTACCTTTCGTTCGTTCGTTTGTCGTGCGTTCGTGCATCGTTTATCGTGCGTTCGTACATCGTTTTTCGTTCGTTCGTATATCGTTCGTGTGGGTAAGTTAAACGAATCAGGGGGTGTAATACAAAACAGGAAGGTCTTAATATAAAACAATAACTGTATATTGTTCTTTTTCTATTCATCAGCAATTTTTCTGTAAACAATTTGTGTAAAGTAACAAGATCAAGATTAACGTTATCTGTGACGTAACATTGTTTATTCTGTATCTAGTGACATTTTTGTTTTGCATCTGAGGAAGGCGGCTGTGTCGCTGAAATAAAATGCAAATACTTTGTTCAATATTATTACTCTCCATGAAGATACATTTTTGTTTCATTCAAATTTATATAGATCATTTTTTCGTTAATCAAATTTATATACAATTTTTTGTAAAAAAAAAACCACACCCAAATATATGCATGTACATTTCAAGTAAAGACTATACCCACATTTTTGGCACATCCGTGTACACCAAAATAATGGAAGAAACCCCCTTCCCCCGACCCCACGGGCCGGAGCAAACCAGCATTTCAAAGCACCATGGAAACAGATTAACTGAGATACTCTTTTTTTCTGCGTTTTAGCTGCAGCGAGTTAGTGATTTACTTAACTGATGAAAACTAGTACTAACGATTCATCAAACAAACAATACGAGAGTTTTGAGTTGTGTTCTCACCGGAATAAGTTCTATTTCTATAGGAAAAAAGTCGATGCATCAATACATTCAGAAGGAATCACTAATCACTAATTGATTAACATCGTTTAGCTAAGGGTGATTTATATTTAATCTATTTGTAGCGCTTCGGGTTAATTGTTTTTCTTCCTTTCAAATTTACTTAAAGAATTGTATTATAGGAAAAATTATTAAGTACACTTGAATTTCATAAATAGTTTGTCTTTAGGTGGTATATATTTATTTCCATAGGTCAGGAATTCAGTCAGTCCTTATACTGGTATTTTACACGCTCATTTCCGCCTTCAAGTACCCTAGAGTTCCTATTTCGAAAGTCCCGTATTACAACGTAATAAAAAAATACTGAAGAACTAAGTAATAAAAGAAGACCGTGCTAATATAAAAGACCGTATGTGAGGCCATTGATCAAGCAAATAAAAGCAATAACACGAACGCTCAATGCTTCCTTTTTTATCACACAGCAGTATGCTGTTCATTTTTATTTATGTAAAAAAACGTAAATAGTTTTACGCAATGACTTATATTGGCTGTGAAATCATACAGGGAAAATCTGTGGAAAATCCTGATAAAACTTATAATCTTCTTATTTGTTAATTAAACATTCCATCATACGATTATCCTGTCAAGTCACTCTCATTCATTTTAGCTTCTGGCTTTGATAGAAATCATCACGTAATTGATGTGTGCTGACATATTGGATCAAAAAGCAGTAAGAAGCCATGGTGTTTGCTGAAAGATAAAGTTTAATGCATTTTTAGAAGTGGCATTAATTAATATAGAACATGTTGAACTAACAAGTTTAAGGGTGACAAAACACTGCATATTGCACTTAAAGATTGTGAATAATTAATATCTTTCGTGTTTGAAAAGTTGAACCAAGATGAACAAAGCAATATCTTTTCCATTGATTCTTCAACATTTGAAAAAGGGAGTAGATTGATTTTTCACCAATGTTAGGTTATTTGTAGAATTGAACAATCACTTCTAGTTGCTTTCGACCAAACTACATTAGCGTCAGAAATATCGTCGGAAACGAGAACTCAAACCCAACGTTCCAACGATAATTACATGTTCTGATTTTATGTTTCTTTTTTTAATTGCATGCCTCTTAATTTTTGTAACCGATCTGATGTATGAGGGAAATTTGAAAAAGTTCCACTGATGTCATTTTGCTACGTAGCAAATGATTCCATGTTTTCTGATCATTATCCTTTATTCTGCAAGAGGGTATCTGATATGACTGATAGTGTGTGTTGCATGTCTCTCTGAGAGGTAGTATAAATCTGTCTGTTTTTGATATGGCGACTTGTTCATCTGTTCTCCTGTATGTTAGGATTCTCCATTTTAATGTGTCCAACATGTCACTAACGCTTCATCTGTTCATATGCCTGTTACATTTTGTAGTGACATACCTAGCAGCCCTTTCTGAACTTTTGCAATTCCCATATTGAACAGAAATATTCAAGTGGTGGTCTAACCAAAGATTTAAATGCCTGTTCCTTCACTGAATGGAACCGAGTTTTAGGTTCACACGAAGAATGACAAGTGTCTTATTTGTTGTAGTGCAGATATTGTTTTGTATCTGCCATTTGTGACTCCATATATTTTGCGTTGTCTACGTGTTCTAATTGATGGCCGTGTAATGTGTAGTTATATCTTATGCTTGTTTCTGCTGATTGAGGGAACATAAGACTTGTCTGGATGATAGGTCATTTTCCATGTTGCTTTCCCAGATGCTGATTTTATCAATGTCATTTTGTAGTGTGTTTCAGTCATAATTTGATTTGACAACAAGGTAAGCTAATATATCATTAAGGTAGAAATAGAACAGACTTGGACCGGGAACAGAACCCCGAGACACGCCAAACTTAGCTTGTGCATAACTGGAAGTATCACCCTTTAGAAAAACTACCGGAGCACGATATGCTAAGGAACTTTATATCTGGCTTTATATCTATGTTTGTTTTAGCTTGTATTCCATAATGATGCAGTTTGTGTATGAGAGACTTCATCAAATGCAGTAGAAAAATTCATTTATTAGTACCTCTATTTTAAGTGAATTTTCAGTTTTATCTGTTATGTCATCTATGAATTGAACTCCAAACAGTGGTTTTGAAAGATCTATTTTTACGGAACCCATATTGAATGTTGTTTATCTGTATGTACCATGATTGAACTTACTACGACATCTTACAATATATGCAAGTTGAGGTTTTCTGGAGCATTTTTTGAAAATAGATGAAACATGAGCAGTTGTCCAATAGTTTGTTATTTCTCTAATACTCTAATATTAAATGATTTGTTATATATTACGGCTAATATTGGTGATATTTCATTTCCTACTTCTTTAAGAAGGCGGAGTTTCATCCGGTCCGCTGGCTTTTGATGGATCTAGTTTTAGTAAGCTGTAACGTGTATGTCTTCCAGGATTGGATAAACTATTTGACCTTCATGTATTGTTGCTGGAATTCTGCTGATGTAATAGTAGTTGGTTTTGCGATGACAGATTGTAATCGTCTATTTGGCTTTCTGTATTGTAATAGTAATTATTCTACCATTCCGTTTTAAGGATGAAGTACCACTGTAAATGATTTTCATGTTGGAAAAACTGTTGTCCTCTGGTTTAGGTGTAACAATTTTTTCTATGTATTGCCAGTAATTTTGTACGAGTCGTTTCTGTACTTGATGTTTAATAGTTTCATCTGTTTATAAAGATGGTCTCTTTTTTATTTTGTAGTTTTCTACTTTCAATGTTAACCCAAGGTATGTCTTGCTTTTAGAGAGCTTCTTGTGTGGAAAGTGCTAGCTCACTAGTTTGTTAAGATGAGTTTTGAATTCCAACCATAACAGTATATGAATTAATCATGGAAGTTATGGATGTACAAAGTTTCTCAGAGTCCAAGTTAGCTTAAGAATATATTGGAATTTCCTAGGGTTTTTCTTAGTTTAGATGGAGTGGTGTTAATTTAAGGAATACAAAATCATAGTCAGATATACCTGGCGATATTTCTATACGTGGAACCTGATTTGCATGTTTGTGATCATAAGATCTAATATGTTAACATTTTTTGGGGTTGTTTATCCAGGTTATTTCAAAATTCACAATGTATACTAGTATTTTGGTTGGTGCATTAGGGTTTTAGTGTTTTTTTCAATTCCACCCTGGAAGACTAATGTCTGCTCCAATTGCATTACAGCATATGCTATTTGTGCAGCTCAAGTAACTGATTAATGCTTTGCGCGCATAAATCTAGGCAAAATTATGTGACCTTTGTTATCGTTGCTCACAAAATATCGAAGTTACTGTGAATTTAGTTTCTGCACATAGCAATTACAACAACTTATGTCTCTTCAGATCAAATAATAAAAAAAACGTAATATGTGTGAAAGCTGAAAGAGAAAATACACCAATAGGATCTAAATAGAAAAGTCAAAATCAGCTAAGGACGAATATTAATCATTATTTAAACGCTAGTAGCAACAGTGGGATGTATATAAAGCTGATAAAATTCAGAAAATTTCGATTGCTTTTTTTCATAAAGCAAAATAACACAAAAAACTATACAGATGATAAATAACTAAAAGACGAATCTGGCGATAAACTTCTTAAGGTGTTAGAGAACACAAAGAGAAAAAATAAAGCCTTTTACACACATTTTCAATTCTGTTGCGATCACAATGTGCAGTGGTCTCAAATTATCCTAGATTTTGCGTTTTTGTTACTCTGATTTTATTTGTAATTGATTATCTATTGAACATTTCCCTCCCAATATGCATAAGAATACAAAACATCAAATCTTTAACGTATTTATAAGATAAAGCCTTTTGTTCCAAATAATTTACATTCAAACAGAAACGTGTGAAATTGAATTACTCTGAAATATGATTATGGAGAAATGAAATTTCCATCCGATTTCAATTCTTTATCTTTTATGTGACAATAATGATTAAACCATTGATAATCCAGGCAGTGTAAAACGAATAGAAGAAACGCCTGTCGGATTTTATTGCTATCGCATGCTTTAGAGAGGTTAAGAAGAATCTGAATTTCATTTTCGTCATTGATGATATAATCTTTCATTTGCAAAAATGTTATACAGCACGAGTCAGCTGAAGTTAAATTTTGTAAACGGAATTTGGAATTGTAGAAGCTAGATGCCATCTATGACGGACTCTGCTCTAAGTTTTGCTAAGAAGCTAGACAATGATGGGAATGAATATAAAGACTATGTTGTTTTTAAATATATTTTTCTAATTTGTAATTGTAACTTTTAACAGTTCTTTGAAAATGAGAAAAATATTACAACCCACTTAAATCGATGAAATAACGCGTAATCTCCTTGAACATCTCTCCTGGAATAGTATCTTCTACTGATCTATCATTCATATTTTGGATTTTGCTACTTAATCATACACTTATGAAATTTTGCTATACCTTATTAAATTTTCAGTATGTAGTAGATGAAGCAATTCTTTGATAAAGAAATGCTGTATCTTATTTGTATTCTATCTACTACTACTTGTAAACATTATCTGTATGGTTTGTAAAAATCTGTGACAAACCATTATCTGTCATGTCTTTGTATAAACTGTTATTTCTTTAATTTGTTCAGAATGTAAACCCTTCAGTTTAAGTCATAAAAAGATTTTTAAAAAGTGGGAGTAATTTTATATATAATAATATTTTATGGCTTTTCTGGCAAGAGTCTGAACATATAATATTAGATTGATTTTTTTTTATTTTAGGTATTTAATAGAGATACACTTAAGCTTTTTGTTGACCTTGAAAAAGCTGATTAAAAGAGATGCAAATGCATGCTATGTATGTTACTAAATACTAAATAAAAAAAAAAAAAATTACTGGAAAAAAGGGGCTAATCCGCGGTAAAATGAATAAAATATGACGTTTCATACCTGTCAATTTATTATGACATCAAAGTATTTGTTATGATAAAATATTGACAGGAATAAATGAGTGTAGATTGTCTTACAGCACTGTGCAAGACAGCAAATTCCTCCGTTAATGGCTGTTTTCTGTATAAGACAGCCAATAGAAGACAGGGTCGAGTGAAGCTGTCTTACGTACACTGGTAACTGTCCAATCCAACGTTCCGATTTGTTCAACGTCATAATTGTTACCATTTACTCCGTGAATGATTTGACGTCACAGTTGAAAAATCAACAAGGAATTGCAGTTTTTGCTTTCCTTCAGCTTGTTCATTGTACTTTATGGAAGAAATAGGTTCTTACTCTCAACTGAAATTAAAAATCGGGAAATCTTCACATGTGTGAGAAATTCTACGTATTTCCCCTCGTTCCATTCTGTAAAAGACGGAATTTCTCACTCGTTGAAGATATCCTTTGTCTTTAGGAAAAATGAAAGGATATGGAGTGAATGTACATGTGACTAAAACGCACACGATACATAGAAAACTCCAGTTTATCAAGGACAGGGTTTTTATTCCTGTTTAATATGGTTTCGTATAAGATCCCATTTATTTTGCACCTCGAAAACAACGGATTCCCGTGTCCAAGTTTGGAGAATATAGGTATCTTACACCGGTGAAAATGCAATATCAGGAAATCCCAGAAACTTTAGGGTGAGTTTTCAATATTTCTCTGAAGAGGCTTGCCAAGTTAGAGAACCATTCAAATCTAACCCGAGGGTGTCTGAGATCTCTAAATCTTGCATCTTCAACGGCTTTGATAATTTTCTCACATTTATACGTTTTGTTTGTACTTGACGTATGACGTTCCTAGGCGACGGCAATGACGTCAGAATAAGTTTCTTGGTAATTTTCCGTCTTGTATCAGGGACTACAAGACAAGTTTACTCTCCTGTACCCCTGAAAACCAGAACTGGCTTATCTATTCAGTGAGAAAAGACAATTCCGGCTAGAAAATCAATACAATTCCGCATCACCAGTGTTTTTAAACATGTGCAAATCAAATCCGCCGTGTATTAGCGTCAAAGCTTATATTTTTCTCAGCATATGGAGAAATCTTGTGCATTTTTGCTCGTTTGCATATTTTATTGCAGAGTCAAATACGGATGCCGGAATTCCGTTGTATTTGATAGGCAAAATTGTGAAAAATAGCTATTCTTGCTTAAAACTGCATTGCAGATCAAATACAAGGTTAAATTCTGATAGGACATTCGATATGCAGTCAAAGGAATTGTGCCAGATTGACTTAGAAGATAATTTCAAAGTTACCAAGCCATATGAAAATCCGAAGCGCGAGTCCGTTAACATCCCATTAAAAATATTTTGACAAAATGGCTGAAAACGTCAACTTCCGTAGTTTCATTGCCAAAGTTGAAGTGCAAAGTCATAACAAAAACAAGATACATGGTAAGACAACAAAACTTTGAGTGCCAAAGAAAATGCTTCTAAAAACCTTAATTATGTACTTTGTAAACTCGAATTTCCCACGGAAGCTATATATGCCCCAATTTGAAGATGTATCAATTTATAAAATCAGCGTTTTCTCTTCAAAATTCTCGATATACGTTTTGTTTTGACATTGAAAACGTCATAAGGAAGTGTCAAAGTAACTTTAAAAAGGAATACAGTAACGGGTAAGACCAAATATCCGTGTTTTTAGCAGTAAAAGCTGTTTGACGAGGTCGGCGTTTGTGAATATGCTGATAAGTCACGTGATTCTTTTTCTCATTTGAAAACAATGAATATGCGTTTAAAATGATCATAATTTCTCCATATGGGTGGTATGAAGAATAGTTTTCACATGGGCTTTTTCAACAGATATAACTATCCAAGTTATTCAGCTTTAGCATTGTGTACATTTCATAGGTTATTCGTTGTTATACCTTTCTCGAAATAAGAGGACCACTGTCTCCGAAACTCCTGGGTCAAAAATTATATGACTGACCACGACGTCATCGAAAAAAATATTATCTTCTTCAATGTTTTTCCAAGTGTAAGAAAATTTCGTCCATGATTCATTCAAAATGTGACAGATAATGCGGTGCAATTTGGTCTAGTACAGGATTGAAAATTTTAAATTTCAAAAAAATCCGAGTAATTGTTTCAGAGCAGTTGCTTTCACAAGATATGTAGTAATTTCAGTGTCAAAATATATTTGAAACATGCATGCGTGACGGTTTCAACCCTGCGTGTTATTCCTACGGTGAGACGTTGGATGTCATCAGCTAGATTCTGCCATTATTGGTGTACCGGAAATGCGGCTTCCAAATGCTGAACGTTTTCAAAAGGTGGCTCCAGGCCTGCACACGACGAACTGACATATCCAAGTTATGTTCAATTTGATTTAAATTCGGGCTCATGGCTGGCCAAGGCTTAGACATGACGGCTTCCATTTGCATATACAATATGTATGCAAATACTGTCCTTGAACGACGAGGCCTAACCTTGTCATTCATATACACTGACATGGTATACTAAGTGGGCGGTTGTCAAAATGTGGAACAGCAACTGGCTGCAAGACATATCTGAAGTACTGATCCCAATTTAATTTGCTTCGTATCGTGGCAAATTCATCTTGCAGTCATAGGAGATACATACCAGAACTGAACCTCATCATATAGGAAACTCTTGGGTGGGCGTTCCGTGGGGTATGAGATGTGTTGTTATGTCCTAATACCCTTCAACCGGTCGCACGTTACTTAGAGAAGAAAACGACTGCAGTCTGAATCTTGCTGTTCTCAGATTCCAATTACGGCGTGCCATACACCATTCCAAACTTGCACAGCGATGTATGTCTGCAAGCAGTGGAGGTTAAATAAATCCCCATGATCTTCGCCTAGCTGACTTTAGACGATTCTGTAATGCTCTTGTAGAAAATCGCCTACATCTACATCTACGTCGTTGACTCGTAAAAGGTCTCTGCTCATCACACGAGTTTTGTATTTACATTTGGATATGGGGCCATGCAAGCGGTGAACTTTAAAATCATATGTACATGATTTTAAAGTGCAGGTTAAAAACAAGGTCTGTTCTATTTACATTGTAGGTGTAAAATTTGCTACGGTACTGCTGTAGTGCCCTGTCATCATGATCAGAAATTTTCTTTGGGTTTCCGGGTTTTGGCAAGTCTTTGACGATAAGTTTATGCGTATTTCCGTACAAGTAGACTAACGACGGTATAGTTGCATTCCATCTGAAAGAGGTCTAATAGTTTTTGAAGGGCATTCTCGTTGAATACGTCATGCACGTAACTCTCATTATACAAACCAGTGCGGGTGAAGAATAACGACTGTTTTTTTTTTCGACCCTTTAGCATGATCATATTCTTTTATTTAAATTTCACGCTTTCATAGTTTAGAATACAAATATTTTAATTTTCGTTTTTGATCAAGTTCAAGATCTAGCACGATTTTTACAAAGGTTAAATCTGTTACAGGTCATTGGGTCTGCTTTCGCTTCGTTAATTCTGGCAGGACTATTATTTTGGTTTTCTATACTGTTGCCCGTAAGGCCGAAATTAAGGGTAATGCATTTCTGTTTCTGTTTTGTGATTTTTAATTCGTATAATTTTTTCATTTTTACCTTTTAATTGTTGCCTTTTTACCATTTTTATTTTGTTTATACATGTTAATGTTGAAAATTAAACAACATAAAATCTTTATTTTTGTAACATATTTTGCACAAATGTTACAGGGTTTTTCTGTTTATAAATAATAATTTGTACAAAACGTAAATACAAATTATAATATTTTGTAGACGACGTAAATATAAATAAACAGGAATACAGACGATGGGAAGAAATTCACAAATGAAAAAATCGTTATTCAAAGAACATCAATGGTAAAACCAATTGTCTTCCAAAAGTCTTTATTTTCGTATTCAATCATCGTACACTTATAATGACTTGATCTGCTCGTTCGTTTCTGTCGTTGCTTGTATCACTGTCAATTTCCCCATGTAGAAATTCAATTACTGTATCTTACAACGTAAATGATTTTTAGGTAGTTATATAATGTAAATGATCAACAGAACTAGAGCGTTGTAATTGAGAATGACAAAGTGTTGCTTTAGGCAATCAACTTGGAGAGTTATCTATTACTGTCGTTACTATAGTATAATGGAAATATCTAAAAAGGTATACACCACATCATCTGATTATGAAAATAGGCCTGTTGTACCATATTGGATTAGGACAGAAAAATGAAACCTCTGGCGTTTTCTGACAGTCTTGTTTGTCGTATTCAATTAGCTAGTATTTTATTTAACTTGAAATTTCGTTATGTGCTTTCAGGTCTGATTTTGCATAATAAACAGGTTGTTTTGCAATATGTATATCTGTTGTATTCAAAGCTCAAGCCGGATTCTCCTACCTTTAGTGTACATATTTTACCAATTTATAATTCTCCTTCTCTTTTTTGTTCTGTTCTCAGTAGTTTTGTGTCGATTCAAAGTTAGAATTTACGTACGAGTCTGTAAAAAAAAAAAATTAAAGTCCAAGTAAAAAAAATAAAATAAAAACGAGAAATTAATAATATATGCACCCATGTGTGAGTTGTATTTAAAATATTCCTGGCATGGTATTGAATAAATAAATAACAAAATACCGAAGTTACTGATAATTTAGTTTCTGCAGATGCGCATTTCAACAACTTATGTCTCTTCAGTGCAGATCAAATCAAAGCATTTGGAACTCCATATACCAAAAATGTGTAAAAGCTGACAGAGAACAAATTACCAATAAGGTCTAAATAGAAAAGCCGAAATCAGCTAGGGACAGAGCTATGCAAGAGGGAGATACTCCTTTGTTTTGAACAAAATTTTGTGAAATTTATTGATCAATTAATACACAAATATCTAAATGTTTGACAGGATGGGTTGCGATAAGACCATTTCTGACCTAACTATTATCTTAATTTTTATTGTAACAGGACGCCGTGCGCGGTCCCGGCTGAAAATAGGCCCGTAGCATCCTCTGAGCTTGGAGTATTAGTCTTCCTAACAGAGGTGACACGTTTGCCGTGTGTCGAGACCCGTGTCGATGGTTGAAGAGATCCTGGTGCGTGCCGTATTCAGACTCCCACTGCGACCAAAAATATCCCTTTGGCTGAGAATACAGGGTCTATACCCTGCTTATGCTCTGATATGATCTAAACGGGAGGTCGGATGGACCCGGTCCGATGAATCAGCCGGTCATGCCAGGCCCTCAAAGATATTTCTCCAAACACGAGATTTGCAATCAGAAAAAGTAAAACAACCAAAAAGTGCAAATAGCCAGAGACAGATTGGACACGAAAAGTCCAACTCGGCTATGAGTACTTAAAACAGGTACAAAGGCCTATCTTCAGACGAAGACACTGTAACATCTAGAACATCCCGTGCACACCGAAAACCCTATTGGAATACTGACATTTGGGAAACTTTCCAAGATAAAATGGATACAGAACCAGAAAACAACATCGAAAATGAACGACCACACAGTAGGTCTTCGTCTATAAGTGGTCCATCGTCTTGTCATCCCCAAAGGGAAATATCTCACCAATACGACTAAAATGAACAATATAAGTCAGATGGAACTGCCGAGGTTTTCAGGTACATTTTATTGAAATTACTTTATTAATTCAAGCTTTTTATCCTGTGGCATTTTGTCTTCAGGAAACGCACATGAAGAAAAGTGATACGTTAAATGTAAAGAACTGCTCTCTCTACAGCACGTATGTAGTTGAGAATGAACGAGCTGCTGGCGGCTCTACCATTCTTGTCAGCAACAATATTGTCCACAGAACTGTTGATCTAAATACCGATCTTCAGGCTGTTGCATTGAGAATTTCTTAAGATAAAACTATTACATTATATTCTGTATATTTAACACCAAATTTCAACCCCAGTCTGAAACTGGACCAACCAACCGCTCGCCCCATTTATTATAATAGGCGATTTCAATGCTCACAATCCACTTTGGGGTAGTTCTGCGTTGAATGACAAATTAAAGGTAAAAAAATTGAAGATTACATGTCGCAGGAAAGTGTATATATTTTTAATGACTGTTTAATCACTTATTTACATCCTAGAAATGGGCAATACTCAGCTATAGACCTAACTATAACTAACCCATGTCTACTCATGGACTTCTTTTGGAAAGTACACGATGATTTATCTATTAGTGATCACTTTCCAATTATCCTTCAATACTTTATGCTACTACCCGAAGAAAAGTCATAGCACTTTAAATTTGATAAAGCTGATTGGACTCTCTATGAAAATGTATGTAGAGATGAATCTAAATCGGAATTAATTGAAGATGTTTTTGATCCCTTAAGTCTATTCAGTGAAAAAATACATGAAAATGTATGTAGAGATGAATCTAAATCGGAATTAATTGAAGATGTTTTTGATCCCTTAAGTCTATTCAGTGAAAAAATACTTTCCATTGCAGATAAATCTATACCGAAAACCTCGGCAAACCAAAAACGGCCTGGGAAACCTTGGTTTGACGATTACTGTAGAGATGCTTTGAAACATCATAAAAAGGCAGAGCAACTTTTCAATAAACATCCAACGACGGGAAATCTTGGCAATTTTCGCATTTATCGTGCAAAAGCTCGTAGAACCTTGAAACAAATAGGACGAACTTCTTGGTGTAACTTTGTTTCAAAATTAAATTGCCATACCCCAATGAACAGCATGGAATATGGTAAAAATAATCAAATGCAAAAATAGAAAAGCTAATGCCTATTACAGCAAAAAAGACAAGATATTTTAACATCTGAAAAAGATATTGCAGATAAAATTGGAGAAACTTTTGAGAAACATTCTTCTTCTAAAAATCTAAAACCCACATTCCAGAGAATTAAAGAACAAAACGAACAAAACAAACTTAACTTTAAATCTAAAAATACTGAGGAATACAACAGATTGTTTTTGATAGATGAACTGTATCAATCTTTTAATAAGGCACATGACACGGCATGTGGCCCTGACGATATCCATTATCAACTCCACAAACATCTATCTATAACAACTCTGGAAATTATGTTAAACGTTTTTAATAAAATTTGGGAAACAGGGAAACTACCACCTATGTGGAAACAAGCAACTAAAGTACAGTGGGGTGCGGACATAACCTCTCGTCCAAGTAAACTTGGAGAGCAGTCACGAGAACAGCTCAAAATTAACTTGAAGTTAACTTGGGGCAGACTTAGAACAGTCCTAGAATCCTGACTGCTTTGGTCCTAGAATCAAGTCTGTTCTAGCCGTGACCGCTCTACCTAAGTCTGCTCTAGCCATGACCGTTCTACCGAAGTCTGTTATAGCCATGACTGTTCTATCTAAGTCTGTTCTAGCTACGACCGTTCTATCTAAGTCCGCTCTAGCCATGACCGTTTTTCCCAAGTCTGCTCTGAGCACAGCTGTTTTGGTCCTAGAATTTTTACTGGATATAAAATTGAATTGTGTCAGTTTTTCTTTTTTCTCGAGCTCGAAACGTTTAAATAATAAAAAAAAACATAAATAACCCCCTTTTTACGACGTTTTAAATAATTATTTGTTTCAGTAAACGTAATCTAATAATGATTGACATTTTCCTATCATTAAATTAACGATTTTTTTATTTATAATAATAAATTTACTGAAAACTTTTTGCGATTCAGTTTTCGGGTATGATCACGAAAAGGGGAATAACTCGTACATTTTTTAATTTACCTGGATAAACACAGGTAAATAATTATCCGTGGATAACAGCATTTACCGGCAAAATGCAATTTTATATCTGAATAATCTATTTCAGACATGTAATTTTTTATTTAATTTTGTTTTTATAATATAACTTAAATTGATATATATGAAATACGTGTATATTGGACACATTATGAATATTTACCAGGGTTGTGACAAGAGCTGGTATTAGAACGGTCATAGCTAGAATTGGTCAGCTTAGAGCAGTCATTCCCAGAACAGACTTATGTAGAACGGTCATGGCCAGAACAGACTTAGGTAGAACGGTCATGGGTAGAACAGGTCAGAGCAGTCATGGCTCTGACCAGAACGGTCAGGATTCTAGCGATGACCATGTCTGGTCAGAGCGGTCAGGATTCTAGAGTAGACTTGATACCTGATATCAAAATTCACAGTAACTTCGGTATTTACTTACTTGTTCTAAATTAACTTAGAACAAAGTAAGTTAACTTAGAACAACTTTTATGACTGCTTCAAGTTAACTTTATGAGAGATTATGTCTTCAGCCCACTGTACCTATTCCAAAACCATGTAAATATCATTCTAACCATCTAATTACAGACCACTAGCATTAACTAGTTGTGTGTATACGACAATAGAACGGATATTAAACAACCGTCTTGTTTGGTATTTCGAATCAAAGGGTCTTCTGTCGGATATCCAAAATGGATTTCGACAAGGTCGGATTACCTTAGACCATCTAGTTCGATTTGAAACATTCATTAGAAATGCATTTTTAAAGCTAGAACATGCTATATCTATCTTTTTCGACAGAGAAAAGGAATACGGGACAACATGGAAATATGGATTTTAAATGATCTTTTGGATATGGTGTTGAGAGGAAGCTTTCTTAATTTTATTGAAAATTTTCTCAAGGATCGAGAACAACGTCAGAGTCAATCCGACCTTTTCTGACTCATTTGAACAAGAGATGGGTGTCCCGCAAGGAAGTATCCCCTCTGTTACATCATCTAGTATAAAAATAAATAGCTTGTCTGAGGTCTTAGAAGATAGCATTGACGGGTCATTATATGTGGATGATATCGTGATTTGCTATCGTGGTAAAAAACATGAACAACATAGAACGCCAATTGCAACTATGTTTAAACAGTGTAGAAAAATGGGCAATAGAAATGGTTTTAAATTTTCAAGCTCTAAAACAGTCCGGATGCATTTTTGTTGTAAGCGAAAAATGAACTCAGACCCAGAGCTTTAACTATACAATAGCCCTATAACTATTGTAAAAGAGGCCTAGTTCCTGGATTTAATCTTTGATAGTAAACTTTCCTTTCTCCCCCGTGTCAAAATGACAAAAAAACTCAAGGCATTACATATTTCAAAAGTTGTGTCGAGTACCGACTGGGATTCAGATAGCATGTTTTATTTAATTTTTATCGATCGTTGATTCGATCAAAATTAGGTTATGGATACTTTATTTACGGTTCCACCCGTAATTCATACATTAAAATATTAGATACCATTCATCACCAAGGTTTGCGTCTTTCATTGGGTGCGTTCAGAACTTTTGTGGAGAGTCTCTATGTTGCAGCTAATAAACCATCTTTGGACGACAGACGTGTTAAACTTGGTTTACAATATGCAAGAAAGCTTAAAGCGTATCTTTCCAATCCTGCTCACAACTGCGTTTTCAAACCTCTTCACACAGCTGACTATGAAAAACGTCCAAATGTTGTAAAACCTTGAATCTGTTAATATAAATTTGGACGAAATATCTCTATAGAAACTTCCAAAAACCTCCGTGGCTGAACCCAAAATCAACATTTAATTTTGAACTACATAAATACAAAAAGTTTGATACCAATCCTCGGGTTAAACAGCAAGACTTCGCAAGAATTAAATCTGAACATCATGAATACTTGCTTTATACAGATGGCTCTAAGGATGGAGACAGAATTACTTCTGCAGCCGTTTTTGGAGATCGTACAGCAAGTCTCCGGCTACCATTCTCTTGTTCCATATTTACTGCTGAAGCTAACGCAATCAAATAAGTTCATGATTTGTTCCGATTCATTTTCCTGAATATAGGCAATTGAAATTAGAGAAACAAAACATCCAATTATTTTGAAAATAGCTGATTTCTACAAGTCACTTGTAGCATTAGGCAAAGAAGTCATTCATGTTTTGATCCCTTGTCATGTGGGGATCTATGGAAACACAGTTGCTGACCAGGAAGCCAAGGATGCACTAGATTACGGGATGGCGGATTGTCCAGTACCTTACAATTACATGAAGCCTTTAATCGTAAAATACATTTTAAAATTATGGCAGGCCAAATGGGATCTGCAAGTAAATAAGAAACTGCATGGAATACAGTCAGACGTCAACAAGTCGGTACCTTCGGTAAAAACCGTGTAGATGTTGCTGATATCAGAGGTGATTTTTATTCTGCTGATTGTCTTATAAATCTATTTACAAATGTCGCAGGCGACAAAATCGTTCAATTTTTAAAAACAATAAATTAATTAGTGCTTAAGTTTCTATCAAATTTCCCTTTTTAGTCGAATAATGACGGTGTTGCTATAAAATATATCAAATATATGTTGCTACATAAAATTGATAATAACATACAGGATAAAAATATACACAATATTTACATGCCTGTATCAATCTAGAAATTCAGCGTAACTTTCGCGTATTTATTTGTCAAAGATAACATGGACAAATGAAAACAACACCTATTTCAACTGGAATCTGCATTACTATTTGTTTACTTGTATATGAGCTATTTAGAGCAAACCAACGATTTTTTTCACATATTACGAAATACCATATATAAATTGTTCTCTATGTTCGCGTAATCGAATCAGTTCTCACGATAATTTTACCAAAAAGCATATAAACAAGTCATTTTTAAGCAGTTTTTCTTTCATTTTCTTCGGATTTATTTAACTCTATATAATACATGAATTAGACATATTAACCTGGACGCCCATAAGAAAAATAATCCCTTTCGATTATTTTAACGTAATTACGGAATAACCTATGTTTTTTTCATTCCTTTTAATAAATTGCACCTTCTGTTTGCATTGATCGAATCAGGTAACTAATCCCAATAAAGCACAATATACGTTAGTTACTTTCTATTGAGCATATCTTTGGAGGACTACAAATTTTTGCCGTTTGCAGATTTTCAGGACTTTCTCTCGGAGCTTTAACAATTTGGAATTTACACATTGCCCACACCATATATCTTTAAAAATAAATAAAAACATTTCAGTCTTGAAATTTAGTCATTTCCAGAATAGTACTTAACAAAATATGCAGCATCTTTCTGAATGATCTTAAAAAATTTAACAAGATATAGAATCATCCTTGTTTAAATCAGGATATATTTTCTCAAATTACAATGTAACAACTTGAGTTCCAATTTGTACTGGAATAAATCCAGTAGAAGTCGGAAGTATAATTATTCCAAGTAGAAATAAGAATTCATTGCACTTGGAGGATTCTGGATCATAATGGATTCAACTTTTCACTTTGACAAACACATACACAATACATGCATATGATAAAAAGAACGATAAACGACATTCTGTTGGTCAATATAAATTTTCGAACGCGTGTAGCCAGTTCAAAGGTTGTTGATCGT
Source organism: Modiolus philippinarum (assembly GCA_002080025.1). Lineage (NCBI taxonomy): Eukaryota > Metazoa > Mollusca > Bivalvia > Mytilida > Modiolidae > Modiolus > Modiolus philippinarum. Next base: position 7,586 of record MJUU01066224.1, on the reverse strand, counting down.
AAACCATATTTTATTAACGATACTTTCAGCAAGATACAGGAATGATGACTCCGTATACATTTTTTTTCCACTATATTTAACAAATATCATTATAAAAAGAAGAAAAATCATAATGATAATGAAAGTGAAATCCATTTAGTGTAAGCAGAATTTATTAAAAAATACTCTTGCAGAATGTCCTGTTAACTTCATTAAGATCAAGCCACTTTACTTTGAACAGTAGGGAAAGCTTAGGTCGGATACAATAAACAACCTTACTAGAATTATTTCCACAGGACGTCTGAAAATCTTGCAACAAGCTTGATGATTTTGACATTCCGATAGTAAACTTCCGGTTTTCAGCACTTATATTCTCACACCCCGTTCTATGGCGTCTACATTTCAACACCAATGATATGTACAACCACTATTACAGTTGTCACTACAGAAACTTTTCGATCGTCGCAATAATTTGACTGATCGTTATAATGTTTCTATTCCGAAAATGAAAGTAGTTTTTTTTTTAAATAAATCCACAGTTTATTCCATAACTGACAAACACCGACTATGACAAAACCGGACTTTTCATTGGCAATGTGATGGTTTCCACGCATGGAATAGATCATGTTTACCCTTCCAGAGAACCTGATGATAACGTCGGTTTTTGAAGGGGGTTATTACTGTTTGTGTTATAATGTTTTGGTGTTGTGCATATTATTATGTCTTTGCCATGTTGTCTCCATTTGTGTTTGAATTGGATTGCGGCTGATTTTTTAATTTTAAAATTTCCCTTTTTTGTCGTTTTGCTTCGATATTTGCTGGTCGATGTATTCCTGAAATTACCTCTATTGTCCATTGTGCATGGATTGTTCGTTCTTTTGATTGACGGTTCGGTTCTCACTTACTTTATCCCGTAACTTACATACGATACTCTTGTCTGGGTATTCTCAACGATTCAATGTCGAACCTGCCTCGTTTGAAAAAGGAAAATGCATATCCCACAGGTGCATGTGTTGAAATTTCTAATACACTGAAAATGAATTTAGAAATTGACTGATTTAGAATCGAATATGGGATGTCAAATACTACAGTATTATGATCATTATATTATTTTCACGGTATTTGGTGTTATGGTTGTGACAGACGTATAATTTTTCATTTTTATACCAAAACATAAACTGTAACAAGTCCTTTAACAATGTTGTACTAAATAGTCGTATATCCGCGACAAAATTGTACCAAGAAGACTTGAAACGGAATAAATTCTTAATGTAGTACAATTGATGCAATTGACATAATTCAAACGTCAGCAATATCTATAATTGAACGTTCGTTTGTCGAAATTTCAAATCACACGAGGACACAAATCATTGTGTATCGATATGCTTATTATCGTCTGTGCATTAATTTCTTTGTGTAAAATGTGTTACTCGTAAACAATAATACCCGGAAATTTATGGTCTCGTAAAAAGAAGGAGTAAATGTCGTAAAATTGTAATGAAATGGCAGTAAAATGTGGTATTTGTTAATTGATTAATATGACCATGTCTATAGAAATAGATGAAGACATAAACCGCATTTTGTCCTAATCAAATCCTATCAAACCACATTCATAGAAAATCTAAGGATGGAGTATGCATCCTGCAGAATTTTACATTTGAATAAATGACTACTAGGTTCTTTAAATAGTCAACTTTCTGTTGGTCCGCCCCCGAGGGGACCCCGGGGTACAGAAATAGGACCTAGTATCTCCGGCTTGCGGGGTATGACCCCTCCTAAACGGGGCTGACCCCGAGGGAACCCCGGGATATAGAAATAGGACCCATTCCGTGGTTGTGCGGGATTAATAAATACACAACCCATCTTTCGAATGGGATGTAAACTCAGGTCCACGTACGCGTGTTGGAAGAAACGCCACGCTTCCTGCGCGTTAAAGAACCCTTGTAGCAAGCTCTTTTTGAGTGGTCCATAGGTGATCGACTACAAGGCTAAATTCCCCGCCCCTTTCGATTTCACCCTACTTTTCGAGTGGCAGTCAGAATTTCCCGTCCCATGACCCTTTCCATACCCCAAAGTGATTATTTATTAGCTGAAATATTGCTCAGTAGACGTTAAACAATTTTCAGTCATTGGCTTGTCCTTGTCTTCTTATAAACTTTTAGTTTCTTGATATTTGGGTTATTGGATGTGGTTTCCATTGATTTATTCAATTTTTTTACCTTTTTGGGGCCATTTAGGGCTTTTTATATAGTGTGAGGTTCCTCACTGTGTTGAAGACAGTACGGTGACCCCTGGATGCTTTGTGTTGGGTCGTTTTAACCTGGATATGGGATGTTGTTTTCTCGATATTTACTCCATTTCCTTTCTTTTTCATATTCAATAAATAAATCTGTTGGTCCGTTCATTTTTACTCAAACGCAAGGGGCGCTTGAGTATATCTATTAAGATGCTAAATTCGTTGATGCAAAATATTTGATTTTCAAATTTTCAGTTCGCTAAATCCATGCTCCGTCGTCAATCTTTGTTGAGTGTCAACCATAGTTCATATTTTTCAGAAATTTTAATATCACATTTTACGAAATATTTCCATTTGCAGACTAATATCAGTAAGTAATTTGACATTTTGATATGATTCCAGATAAAAATTGTAGAGCTTTCCACACACTTTCTTTAATTGTTATATCTACCAGTTTAGATTGAGGTAATGAACACCAGTACCTACAACAAACCCGAAACCAGAATATATTCGACAGCAGCATGCACAATGAGACCTATTTATTTGTAATATTTTCGCGTTCATATTCATTGAAGAGTTTTCTTGTCGTTTCTTGACGGTTCTTGTTGGTGTTGTCGGATCTTGTCTTTAATTAGTGATTTTGTTTGGGTGACTGCGCTGGTTTTTGATTATCTCTATATAGCACGTCGATTAGAGAAATTAGAGGCACCCATACAAAACTGATCACCCTTTTTGATTTTTTCCACGTAATAACGGATTTACCTATGATTTTTATATTTACTTTTAATAAATTGTACTCTGTGTTTGCCTTGATCGAATCAGTTCTTTTTATCCCAATAAAGCATATAAATTATTTTCTGCGCCGCATTTCTTTTGAAGAATACAAATTTGCGTGTATACTTCAAGGTTTTCGAATTTTAGCTCGATCGAAGCTTTGATATTTGGAATTTAAATGCTGCCCATACCATATTCCTTTTAGAATAATCAAAATCATTTTCAGTCTTGAATTTCAGTGATATTAAGAAAGTACTTGACAAATTTTTAATGATCTTAAAAATTGAGCAAGACCCAGAATCATCCTAGTACATATCAGGATTAATCATTTTCTCCAATTAACAACTGGAGTTAGAATTTGTACTGGAATAAATCCAGTAGAAGTCGGGAGTCTTATTTGTCCAAGGAGAAATTAGAATTCATTTGCACAAGAGACTTCTGGATCATAATGGATTCAACTTTGCACTTTGATAACACACTGCATGCATATCATAAAAAGAACAATAAACGGCATTCTGGTGGTCAGTGTAAATTTTAGAAAGTGAGAACTTCACAAGCGCGCAGCAGGTTAAAAGGTTGTTGATCGTATACCCATATACTACTAACGATACCTTAAGCGAGATATAGGAATGATAACTCGGGACACATTTGTTTGGCTGAAAAGGCATGTTTAACAAACATCATTAGAAAAATAAGAAAAATCCTAATGACAATTCAAACAAAATCCATATCATTAAGTGTAAGCAGAATTCTTGCACAAAGTCCTGTTTTATAATTTGCATTAAGATCAAGCCACTTTAGAGTGAAAAGCAATGACAGCTTAGGTTGGATGCAACAAACAGCCTCAGTAAAATTATTTCCTCTGGACGTCTGGAAACCTTACGACGAGCTTGATGATTAGTGACATTTCAATAGTGAACTTCCGGTTTTCAGCAGTTATATTCTCAAATCCCCGGCATATGGCGTCTACATTTCAACACTCATTCTCTATTTTCGCGCTTGTAGTCTGTGTTACACAATTTCAACCACTATTGCATTTGTCGCTACAGAATATTTTCGATCGTCTCCATGATTTGACAGATCGTTAAAATGGTTCTATTTCACAAAGGAAAATAGAAATAAATCCAGAGTTTATTCCAGAACTGACAAACACCGACCATGACAAAACCGGACTATTCATTCGCAGTGTGACGGGTGCCACGCGTATGTTTACCCTTAGAGAGAACCTAATGATACCATCAGTTTTTGTGGGGGTTCATATTGTTTTTTTTTTATAGTTTTGTAGTGTTTTTGTGCAATTTATTATGTTTTGTCATGTTATATATGTTACGAAATATGTTGTCATGTTATATCTGTTTGTTTTTCATTTGAATTGCGGTGGCTTTGAATTTTTTATCTTTTTCTTTCCTTCTGCTTCTTAATTAGTTTGCCGATGTATTCCAAAAATCTTCTCTACTTTACCCCATAACAACTGTATATAAGACTCTAGTCTGGGCTTTCTCTTCTCTACGATTCAAGGTCGAACGTGGGTCGGTTTAAAAAAAGGAAAACCGTAGAACACCAATGCAACTCCTACAGTTTCCAATTACACTAGAAATGAATTTTGTAGTTGACTAAGCGTTATTTGTACCGAACATGTGATGTCAAAGCTTCAATGCTTCAATACTACAAGATTGTGGTAACTTTTATATATTTTTGTCACGGTGCTTTGTATTCGGTCGTGACAGACATATGATATTTCATTTTATCACCGAAACATAAACTGTAACAAGTCCTTGTAACATAACACTGTTGTACGTAATAATCGTAAATAAGCGACAAAACCGTACCCAGTAGACGTGAAACAGAATAAATTCTTAATGTAATACATTTGACATTATTCGAATGTCAGCAATAATTTAAAACCATACGACGGAAAAAATCATTGTGTATCAATCAATTTTTGGTATACGAAATTTAAATGCTTATCATCGTCTGTGTATTAATTTCTTTGTGTAAAATTTGTTACTCGTAAACAGTAATACCCGGAAATTAATGGTGTCGTAAAAGGAAGGAGTAAATCCGGGAGTAAATGTCGTAAAATTGTCATGAAATGACGGTAAAATGTGGTATATATCTTAATTAATTAAAATGACCATGTCTATAGTAATGGATGAAGACATAAACCGCATTTTGACCTAATCAAATTCCATTTTAAACAATATTAATAGAAAATCCAAGGATGGGGTACATAAGGGCAGATGAATATACTAGGTTCTTGAAAAGATGAACTTTCTGTTGGTCCGATTCTATTTTTTCTTCTTTTTTAATTATTTGCCTACATGCATGTATATAGTGTTAGGGTGGTGCAATTCTATTTTGTATGTGCTATAAAATGTAAGAAGGAAAGATTGAGAGAGAAAAAATCAAACAATCAAAAATTAATTACCAGAAGAGGAGGTTGAAGCCGATACCCCAGGATTATTTCGTTAACGTCTCATGCCTACACCATTCTAAGAACGATCTTAAGCTCCATCTATCACAGCTATGCATGAGGGAGATACTCCATAGTCTTTAAAAATTTTGAACTTCATAGCTATTGTAGCTTTCCGGCTGATGGTATCAGGATAGCACCGAAGTACACACTGATAATGGCGAAAATGGCTTCCCTTTCATTTTTTTCCGAAAATCGTATGACAAGTTCAACTACATAATTTACACTTCGAGGACGCTTACAATCTTATTTACATGTTTCACAGTAATCGACTTGATTTTAGAGTGCAAGTACTTATCTGAAACAAGTTTGAATAAGTCCAAGATTTACGATGCACTCAGAATTATATTAAGAAAACATGATTTTTCTTTACATTAGTTACGTCTAGGATCATAAATGTCATAATGATGTTCAAGATTTAATTAATGATTCAATACCGAAAATGAATGTTTTTTCAACCACGATTTTAAATTTTGTAAAATGTCTTCTAATTTGATAACATAGCACGATTTTCCTAAACGATAGGAACGCAAGTATTAAATCACCACAAAAATATATTTGTAATAACTCTATAAAAGTGTTCATTTTAGTATAAAAATACCAATAATTTGTGCACATAATATAATGACGATGTAATTTAATTACATCTTGGAATTATTGACATACAATATTTTATAAAACTGACAAAATTGATGGTTTTATTGAAAGGTCGTTGAATTGTTGAGGTTAGTAGGGTATTTCTACAAGTCGTAATGATGATGAATAAAACACGCTATGTTGGAGTAGCCCACCATTCAGGCATACATTTACCATGTTTTCAATCGTCACCGTACCTTAATGTAGTTTACAAGCAGAATTCCAAAATTCCTCATTATTACAGAATAGAAAACTTGCAATACATTTAATGAAATTGTTTTCTTAAAGAAATAATTTCAGAGCTTATGGTATGCTTGGTACAGTCCTTGTATCAGTAGCCGTTACTTATTGACGGATTGTTGACTGATTGATGACGGATTTTTGACTGATTGATGACTGATTTTTTACTGATCGATGACGGATGTGTACGTATTTTACGGATGTAAACGTATTTTACTGATCGCATCCGTCAATTACGTGTTGTATCAATCAGTAAATCACGTATGACGGATACGTAAATATTTGGAATTTTAAGGCAAAACGAATTAACATATTATTATTCTCGTGTGTTTCCAGGTTGTTAGATACATCTTTTTCGAATATAAAGACGAATAAACGAATGCTGTGTTTTGTTTCACTTTAAATCGTTTACATGTATTTGTGAATGAGAACTGGGTATCTATAAACTGCATAATACAAATCTGCGTTTTAGACTCGATCTTTGAAAATGACCAAAACAATATTTTTTTGCAAATGCTTTCAAAGGAGTTTTATATTTTGCACAACATAATTCTAATGAATTTTGACATATTTAAGTCTTGATAAGTTAGATTTTTAAATGTGTGGTTTAAACTCTGTCTATAAAAATGACCAAAACAATTGAAATATTTAAAAAAATTTTTTCATCATATCCTTTCGAAGGAGTTTTATCTTTTGCGAAACACAATTTTAATGAATATTAACATATTTAAGGCTTGAAAACTTAGATTTTTAGTGTGCAGTTTAAACTCTGTCTACAAAAATGACCAAAGGAATTGAAATTTTTGGAAAATTTTATTCATAATATCCTTTCGAAGGAGTTTTATCTTTTGCGAAACACAATTTTAATGAATTTTAGCATACTTAAAGGTTGAAAAGTCAGATTTTGAGTGTGCGGTTTAAACTCTGTCTACAAAAATGACCAAAAGAATTGAAATTTTTGGAAAATTTTATTCATCATATCCTTTCGAAGGAGTTTTATCTTTTGCGAAACACAATTTTAACAATTTTCAGCATATCTAAGTTTGAAAAGTCAGATTTCAAGTCTGCAGTTTAAACTCAGTCAGTAGAAATGACCAAAACAATTAAAATTTTTTTGAAAATTCTATTCATCATATCCTTCGAAGGAGTTTTATCTTTTGGGAAACACAATTTTAATGAATTTTAGCATACTTAAGGGTTGAAAGTCAGATTTTAAGTCTGCGGTTTAAACTCAGTCTGTAGAAATGA
>MJUU01066223.1:159658-190407 GCA_002080025.1 Modiolus philippinarum | reverse complement strand
GTAGTAAGTTTTTGTCATTGGTAAAATGCAACCCATTCAATCTAAAGCTTGGCCATATTTTAAGAGAGACTTTTAAAGCAAGTTAAGTAATGCAGAACTTACGTTTACGGGAAGTACAAGCAGTATGCTTAACTATTAAGCATGTTAGTGACTGTTGGATTATTCTCACGTGAGAAAAAAAAATCGCCAATTTTATTAGTCCACCGCAACAAAGACAATTGTCATCATCACAGAAAGCGCATATTACATATTATTTCACCCATTATAATCTTTTAACTACCAACAACTTATTCTTCAAGAAGTGAATAAATTTATAAGTCATTTTTTGAGTTGACAATCTATCAATATCTAAAAGCTAAGTAATGTACGTAATGTTTATATATTTTGTTTTTATCACATTCACGATGTACATCAGGAAACAGGGAAACATTCTTTTTCCATTCAGTGTGCAAAACCTTCAGTGTTCCTGCTAACAGCGGTTAACTGGTTAATCGGTCGAAAGATTTTTTCAAATAACCGGTTCCAGTATTTCTGTGAAATTGCCATCCTAATATTTAATGATGTTTTATAAATGAAAAATGTTTTTTTTTTTAGAATAAAGTAAGAACAATATGTTGTCCTTTCATAACATGAGATCCAGACATGATTTACACCCTGAAATAATAAAACAAAACATTCAGAATTAATGAAAATAAGCACATGTGCATGTATTTTCTTTTTAGATGGCAAAATATCGCTGAACAAACATAATTAGGGCCCTGCATTGAGATGCGGGTGCCCTATAGTTTTCACTTTGTCCGTCCGTCTGTCAGTCAACAATTTTTTTTTGTCGAAGTTTTTTGGGCTTTTGCAGCTTGAAATGATTTCATATTTGGTCTGTTGCTTTATGATGATAAGTTGTAATGTGTAAGGTATTTTAAGGTTTGCCATGCCACTACTTCCTGTTTGCCAATACTTTAACTTTTTATTATACCACTCTATGGATGAAAATTTTCGTCAAAGTTTTCTTATCTTCTACAACTGGGAATAATTTGATGTTTGGTGTAAAGCTTCATGATGATGAGTTGTATCGTGTAAGCTATTTTCAGGTTAGGAAGTGAACTTTTCTGTACAGTAATTAACAAGGATTCAAAGATTTATGTAGTAAGCTAAATATAATTCAGTTCGACAATATGTACAGAACCAGGATAAAATTCGTCTCTTGATATATCAACCACACTTAGACTTCGTTTGCTAGAAAAGAGAAACTTATTTGCAGGTATTATACATGTACTTTAATTGTACATGTATATATGATTATGAAGCAACCAGTTCATTTCACTGTGGTTATATCTCGCCCACAATACAATTGCAGAATTTAAATAAAAAGGAGTATTTTCCCCCAAAAATCCCAAACAGAATGTTAATTTTAAAATATTTTCATAAACAAATGTTGATAATTTGTACAAAGGAAGTGACTGCCTATTGCGGGACCCTCCTGCATTCAGCAGTACAGTAGTCCCCCTCTTGAAAGACCACTCATTTGAGAGACCACCCCTTTTTAGAGGCCACATTTCTCTTGCATTAACTCTTTTGTGAACAAATTGACCCCTTTTGGAAGACCACCCCTAAAACCCATCCAGAGACCACCCTTTCTGTGTCAAAAATATGCACATTACCCCTCTATAAAGACCATGTTTTGTTTTGTAAACACTGATGAAAATTAAATGCCATTTTGTAATAACTTACTGGAATTATTAAACCATCAATTAAATTGACTTAATTAGCAGGTGAGAAGCCCTACAGGTATATTAAAGAGAAATATAATGATTTGATTCATAATTACATGTTATTATTAGAAATTTTATTCTTTAAAGGAGAACTAATTAACTCTCACTTAAATATTTGATAAAGACAAGTTGTTGAGAATGAAACTCCAGGGCCATGCATAATACTTTAATAGGTTTCTGGTTAATGCATGTATTTTAATGAATGCACATGTGTTTTAAATCTGTGTTAGATATACATGAATATAAATATAATGTGTCAAATGTGCATGTGATAAATAAGAAGACATTTTGAATGCTTTCATACATACATTAAGTGAAATAAAATAGCAAATGTTTTATACGGAATACTTATATTCAGCCTTTAGATTTTTGGACCTATTCCTTTTGAGAGACCACCCCTTTTGTAAGGCCAATTTTATGTAGCAAATAGGGTGGTCTCTCAAGAGGGGGACTACTGTACCTCTACTAGTTTATTCCTGAAATCTGACTCGCTCACATGTAGCACGAGAAATTTCAGCATTTTGCAATTACTTTCATTTGACAGTCAATTTGTAGTTTTCTTTTTAGTGTGGGATTAGACCCTTCTTTTTGCTGTAGCAGATTTCAGGGGGAGTACAGGGCCTATGCCCCCTTTTAAAGCCAAAGAAAAAAATATTGGAATTTTGTATTAAACTATCCAAGTACCTGCAATTTTGACACATCTTTACAAATTATACTTGAAAATGAAATATTTGTAGGAACTTTAAAGAAAAAATAGTTTTCTTACCATTTTCAAGATTTACAACCCCCCCCCCTTTTTAAAAAAATCCTGGATCCAGTCCTGTATTATCCTCTCGAAAACTTTTAACAGTTATCAATCAACATACATTTATGCCAATAGAAATATTCAGTCATCATGCAAAACGAAAATGACTATTACAAAACAGGAATTTTTAATTGTAATTGTAAAATGTAACGCTTGATTTTATCACAATCATCGTAAAATTAGATGCACTGTATAAATTTGTCATAAAAAAACCAAAAAACAAAAGAAACACACACACGCACATTCTTCATTTGATATCCCCCCAAAAATCTTTTTTCTGAACATCTGGACGAAAATGTAGTACTCGATGAAAGGAAAAGTTCTACAGGAACAGGAAAATACTTTTCAATTATAAGAATCATCATTTGACCATTTTTAACTCATAAGCCAAAAGTGGAGAGTTGGTCCGAAAGGACAGTTATTTTTTTTGCACTTTTCCCATAGGGTTACATGTTAACATTTTCAAGGATTCAAAAAATTCAAATGCCACAAAATGAATGATTTTTGTCTCGCCCACGACGAAAGTCGCGGAAAGCGAGACAGGCGTGCAAAGTATGACGATGGGGACGGCGTTAACTTTTACTAAATACAGGATATTTTGAAAACCCTTTGATGTAGGAACATCATATTTGGTCCAGAGGTAGTACGAATCGAGTGCTACCTGACGGACATAACGTCATGTGACCTTGACCTCAATTTCATGGTCTAGTGGCCACGTTAAGTTTTTCTGCTGAAGTCCATTTCTCAATAACAAGAAGTTGTACATGTAGGTTGATAATATTTGGTATGTAGGTTGGTCATGGGTAGTACATGTCAGTCTGGTAGGTGACTTTTGTCCTTGACCTCAATTTCACAGTTTAGTGGCCACATTAAGTTTTTCTGCTTAAGTCCATTTCTCAATAACTAGAAGTGGTAGGCTGATAATATTTGGTATGTAGGTTGGTCTTGGGTAGTACATGTCAGTCTGGCAGGTGACTTTTGTCCTTGACCTCAATTTCACGGTCTAGTGGCCATGTTAAGTTTTTCTGCTTAAGTCAATTTCTCAATAACTAGAAGTGGTAGGTTGATAATATTTGGTATGTAGGTTGGTCGCTGGTAGTACATGTAAGTCTGGCAGGGGACTTTTGTCCTTGACCTCAATTTCACAGTCTAGTGGCCACGTTAAGTTTTTCTGCTTAAGTCCAATTCTCAATAACTAGAAGTGGAAGGCTGATAATATTTGGTGTGTAGGTTGGTCTTGGGTAGTACTTGTCAGTCTGGCAGGTGACTCAATTTCACGGTCTAGTGGCCATTTTAAGTTTTTCTGCTTAAGTCCATTTCTCAATAACTAGAAGTGGTAGGTTGATAATATTTGGTATGCAGGTTGGTCTTGGGTAGTACATGTCAGTCTGGCAGGTGACTTTTGTCCTTGACCTCAATTTCACNGTTAAGTTTTTCTGCTTAAGTCCATTTCTCAATAACTAGAAGTGGTAGGTTGATAATATTTGGTATGTAGGTTGGTCTTGGGTAGTACATGTCAGTCTGGCAGGTGACTTTTGTCCTTGACCTCAATTTCAAGGTCTAGTGGCTAAGTTAAGTTTTTCTGCTGAAGTCCATTTCTCAATAACTAGAAGTGGTAGGTTGATAATATTTGGTATGTAGGTTGGTCTTGGGTAGTACATGTCAGTCTGGCATTTTTTTTACTTTTGTCCTTGACCTCAATTTCACGGTCTAGTGAGCATGTTCACTTTTCTGATTAGTTCACTTAGATTTCACATCAATTTAGAGGCCAGCAGAGATGGGCGAGACATCTTTTAGGGTCATCACTTGTTGGTGTACATGATTTTCCTTTCCTTAAGCCGTGTTGGTGTTTGGTAAAAAAGTTATTTTCTTCCATATGTTCCATTAATTTATCTGATTATTCTTTCCAAAATTTTGCATAATTTAGACGTTAGACTAATTGGTTTATAGTTAGAGGCTTCATGTCTGGGCCCCTCTTTATGTATTGGCGTTACATTGGCCTGTTTCCATATACTTGTTATACTAGTATTGCCTTCTTCCATTGATTTCTTGAAGATCATTGTGACAGGTTTGTATATGCTATTGATGGTTTCTTTCAAAAGATTTGGGGTGTATTTCTTCTACTCCTTGTGACTTGGTTTCTTTAATTTGGCTTAATAATTTTTTAACTTGCCCTTCTTGAAAGTTTATGTTGTCTAAAGTTTTGTCAGTTCTGATGCCAAAAGGTGGAATTTCTACATTTGGTTCTTCAATGAATACACTCTGAAAATATTGGTTTAGTATTTCAGCCCTGACATTATCGTCAGTATGAATTTCTTCACCATTGTATGTGATCTTTTACCTTGTTTTTAAGGAGATTGATTTCCTTTGTGCCACTGGGCATTTACAAAGAAAGCACTACAATGTTTACTTCTGTCTAATTATTTCTACAGTAATGAAGATTTATGCTAATATCATTGATTAACAAGAAAAGATATTTAATTTGGAGAAACTGAAAATATTGTTTATTTATGACAAAATGTTAGGAATTTTTTCTGTAGCTTAGTTAAGATTTTATGAACCGATTCACCACCTTTGAATTGCTCAAGAATATAAACTGACGTCTATCGGAAGGTCAGTCCTGTTTATTGCATCTTATCTATAGTGATGTGACACATTACTAGTTGTGAAGGTTACTCATGTGTACAGGTGAATTATATAATGTACATTTTGTTAATCAATAACTTTAGAATAAATATGTTAGGTCAGAAACAAAGGTAACAGTAAATATAATTTTAAATTTCAGAATTTGGTTAATTCAAAATGCAAAGTTTTTTTTTTCTTTGCATATATCTTGATATCTGAATACACTTTTGTAAATTTCTGCATGCCTTTTCTTTAATAAACTTTGAATGATTAAATAAATGCAATCTTTTTTATACAAAATTAGTGGACTAATAATTACCTCAAAATTTAAACAGCCCTAATTGAACACTGGCCTTGAATGAATTTTAACTGTGTGAATAATCCAAATTTTTCATTAGTATTTCAGTATCAGGCTTGATGCATTTTTCAGTATAAGTATTATTTGAATTGCACTTTATAAACAATTAATCATAGAAAAGTTTACATGGATAGAATAGTTTACATGGCACCTCTCAATATTAATTGTCAAACTATATACATATACCCTCAAAATCAATCTCCTTTTCAGTGCAGGCTGCACTTTTTTGATTAGATCTTAAACCAGTTGTGATAGGAACTTCATATTTGGTATGTGTATTGATCATGTGAAGCTGAACACCATTATGCAAATTTCAGTAAGGTCAGGTCAAAGGTCAAGGTCAAAGAGGTCAAAAGGTCAAAATCTTGATTTTGCTATTGCTTGTTAATTACAATTGCTAGAGACTTGCATTGATATTCTATGAGTGAAAAGATCTAACAAAGCTTAATATAAATCCACCAAAGAATTTGGGTCAGGTGAAAGGTCAAGGTCACCGAGTGCAAACTTGAAAACTTTAACATTGCCTATATCTTTTCAACCAGATGAGATAGGACCTTCATATTTGGCCTGTATATTGGCATATGAAACTAAACAGCATTATGTAAATTTCACTTAGGTCAGGTCAAAGGTCACAAGGTCAAGGTCACAGATGTTAAAAGGTCAAAATCTAGATTTTCCTGTAGCTCATTAATTACAATTGCTAGAGGCTTCATGTTCTATATGTGAATAGATCTAATGGAGCTTAGTAGAAATTCACCAAAAACATTTGGGTCAGGCTGAAGGTCAAGGTCACTGAGTAAAAATTTGAAAACTTTAACATTGGTGATATGTTTTCAACCATGTGTGATAGGACCTTCATATTTGGCCTGTGTAATGATCATATAAAGCAGAACACCATTATACAAATTTCATTAAGATCAGGTGAAAAGATCAAGGTCTCAGAAGTCAAAAGGTCAAAATCTAGATGTTGCTTTAAGCTTGTTAATTACAATTGCAAGAGGCTTGATATTCTATATGTAAATAGATCTAATGGCGCTTAGTACAAATTTCTACTTAACCTTAATTTCTAGTAATGGCATTTTAAGCATTAATTTTGTATTGAAGACATGGCTGCTACCGGGAGCATAGTGTTTCACAAACACATCTTGTTTATTATTGCCTCTTAAGTGTCATTGTCCATCCAGGGTGTGTTGTACTGCCCAGAAGCCTATGCTTCAAATTTTCATGTTGTAGCCTAGATAATATTCATGGGGGAGTGGGGTCTCATCCTGGAATCCTGACTTTATTTTTACTAAATCCTGAAATCCCAAACTACAAAGGTACTTCAAACTGATAAAATCCTGATTCATTGCATATTTATTTTCTTGAAATTCTGGGCTTAAATTTAAGAAATCCCAAGTTCCTGAGCTTGAAAACTTCCAATCCTGCCATCCTGAAAAAGCCCCCCCATTCATTGTTAGTAAAACCACTGACAAACCTTGCTGTTATTATTGAAACCTTTGTAATTATTTTATACATGTATTGTATAGTGACAATTCAGTACTGTTTGGTGAAAGGTGCTTTATTGGTTACAAATATTACATCAAGTCGGTGAAAACATCAAAACCCCAAAGGGGGTCAGAGAAAAATAAACTGAAGCTAAAAGAAAAAAAATGCAAATTCAAAACCGCAAACATGCGAAAGTACCATTAAACACAGGAAATGTATCTTTATTCAGAAGAGTGAAAGACGTCGAAATGAATTAGGGGCAATGAGAGTAGCCTCCCATTGTCCACATTTGGCGAAAGGTGCTTTATTTGTAACATGAAGTTGGTGAAAGCACCAAAACCCTAACAAAGTCGCCAAACATAATAAAATAATTATAAAAAAAAAACAAGGAATTTATATTATACAATGAAATACAGTGCAATAAGTAAAAATTGACCTGTGATATAAAAGAATTCATGGCTATAGTAACACAATACATATCTACACTAGCTTGTTTTTATGTATGTCTGGTAACAATCAGACCTCCAGTCACCATGATGTTTTTAAAGAATTTCTGGTGCACCTGCTTTAGTGGCTAAGGTAGCACCCCCGTGTCGAAGTGAGTGAAAATAAATTATTAAAGAGTAAACAGACGGGTCAAGGTCAATTGAAATGAGCATCTGTTGAAACAATTGGACAAATTTAATTTACATGTAGATAAGGAACAAGCACACCTCTACAAGGGACTGCAAAGATTGGATCGTTCAGTTGACATGGGATCAATGAATTGGGTTGCTTTAATAAGCCCTAATGTGGCAGAGTAATAGTTTGCGAGAACAACTAAGTGAAATTGTATCTTAATGCCCAAGAGTGAAAGACGTCAAAATCTATAGGGACAATGAGAGTAGCCTGCCATTGTCCACAATTAAGAAATAATTTATTTGTCATTTAACCATGAGCTGGGCCTTTATATTCGAATTGAACCCTGAGCGTTAAATTACTGTTACATGTATATGTTTTATTGATTAATTGTTTGGTTGTATATGATGTCAACCCACTTGGGTAAAAAAAGTATAATTAAAAAAATAAATTGAACATTTCACAAAAATGTAAGTTTATTCAATGTTTTTATTTGTTAATGGTACGTTTGTTTTTTTTAACAGTATGGATAAACTGAACACCATTTTAGCTGACCTACTTGTGTAATATGGTAAGTACGTATACATTATATACATGTAGGCATGCCTAAAGTAATCAGCCTGTCTGTCTGTCTGTTCGTCAGGGTTTTGTATGTCGTATGATAACTCTAGATTGCCTGCAGGGATTTTTATAATTTTTGCACTCAAAGTTGAACATGACCTAAGGAAGTTCCCTTTCATTTTAGAAGAAAATCGGAAAATGATTTTTGGGAAAAACTTCGTTTTTATTTGAAAAAGTGCATATTTTGAGAATTAGCGCTATGTCATATGATAACTTAAGATTGCCTACAGGGATTTTAATGATTTTGATACTCGAGGTTTAACTTGACCAAAGGAAGCACGCTTTCGTTTATGAAGAAAATTGGAAAATGTTTTCAGGAAAAAAAAACTTCGTTTTTATATGAAAAAGTGCATACAATGTATTTTGAGAATTAGCCCTATGTCGTATGATAACTTAGGAAAATATTTCACAGTACGTGTTGGACCTGATCAAAAGAAGGCCCCTAATGTTTTTGAGGAGAATCATATATTTTTTTCAATGTTTTGATTTGATCTGAACAGATGAGACATAAGTTGTCAAAACGGCCAAATACAGAAACTAAATTTACAATAACTGAGGATTTTATTATTTATGTTTTTCCACAAAAATTGTTTTATAATTTCGATGAAATTCTGCAAACAAGTTTTTGGGACATGCAAGGGGGCGGGGCCCTTTCTGACTTTGTCAGTATTCTAGGTAGACTTAAGTTTTACAGGTTTGATTTACAGCTTATTTGCACAACTGCTTTCTGTAAAGCAGGAAATACAAAACTGTTTTCGTTTGAATGAAAAATTGCAGCTGTATTGTGATAAAATACTGTTGTCAACTTTAATTGATTGTGGACATTATATATATATTTTCATCAGACAGAAATGATAATCTTTTCTATAAATATATTTCCAGGAGCCAGATCAGACAGATATATTTGAAGAAGATATCCTGAAAGTTGTACAAACTGAAAAGACTGTTTCCTCTTGTCTATTTGCTGATAATTTAGCAGAGTTGGCAGAAGAGAAATGTTTTATCAAAACTAAATTCCATAACAAGTTTTTAAGAATACTATCTTTGGTAAGGAAAGGAAGAGAGAAAATAGAAAGGATCATAGGGATACAAGGCATTGGGAAATCTTGTTCTGCCTTGTATTATGTGCTTAGTTGTAGAAAAAACGGAGATAATGGTATTCATTATGTTGACTTAACTATAATAGAAAGAAATGATCAGAAATTTAAAGAATTTATAAATTATTGCTCTAATATACATGAAGGTGATTGCTTACTTCTTGACAATGTGACTTTGTTTAACATGAAATTAGTTAATAGGATAGAAGGGATGGTCGGAAATCTTGCACAGGTTATCTTAATAGAGACTGGGTTTACTACCTGTATACAAAAGATAGGTTTAGATTTTGATAAAAGTCATCAGTTGGATCTTGAAGACTTTCTAAAAATATGGACAGGAACAATGTTGATGAAAAAGATAGATTTTCCAGAAGAAGTTGACCACATTTCATTACTCGTACCAAAAGGAAATGAAGCATTACATGAATTAAGCAAGAAATTCATAGTAACCCCAAAAATTTTACATCAGACAATTGATAATATGCTTATATTTGGTAAACAGTTGCATGAAATAGGGTATGCTACAGAAATGAGATTGCGCCAGGAGATATCATGCTTTAGGGTTGATGTTGAGAATAGTGAATATAAAAATAGTGACTGTAAAAAGCTTGTTTTCCATACTAAAGCTCTTTTAGATTGCCTTTGTAACTCAACTGAATGTATGACATGCACACCGTCTCAAGCTAGAGATTTCAAAATAGCCATAAACATATTTAATGTAAGGCTTTGCAAAGTCACAAAGCAAGATTTGGAAGAGAAATGTATTTTCTGTGATCTGGAACTGAATGAAGGGGATTCTTATGTGACCATAACACATTTAGAACCTTGTCTTAAAGGATACTGGAAAGAGACGCTGCCATTTGAATTGCAAGAAGCTGTCAATGATAGAGACTTAAATAGCATTGTGGACTTTAGTTTGGAAAATGGTGGCCTACGAAAAAGATTTGAAAATCTGTTTGTTGAAATTCAAGCAAAAAATGACATAGTTGTTTTGCCATATAAATTTATATTTGGTGATACAGTTAGCTTAGAAACATCAGGAAATAATTTGTATGATCAGTGTGTTGGAATTGTTAAACCTCAATCTCTGGTTTCTCTAAAGCCGGAGTTGGATGTGTTAAAAGGAAGGAAAGATGTAGAAATGCCAAAAAAGTATGAACCTCATTTAGTAAATGTTTTTAGGGTAGCAGTTTTTATGAAGCTTAAAATAGAAAATCATAAAAATTTGTCATTCATTGTTCACCCACAGGTTGAAAATTTAAGTGGCTTTGACTATTTTCTCTACACCCAGCAACCAGAGTATAGTCGTATTGTGAATCAAAGTGAATCTCCTGGTCCGTCATATAAAAGACACAAAACCGAAGGGATATTATATGCAGTAAACATTGCTACAGGAAAAACACATTCAGGAAATACAATGGGTAGTGCATTATCAGTTCTCAAAGATATATTCCAAGATATAAATATTCATGTCATTGTAATGATTGCTAAACAGTCCAAGGAAACATATAAACTCACCGGCAGATATGATTTCCAAAATTTGTCTGTTGTCAACTTGGGATGCCCTCATATTTTAAATAATTTCAAGAGTTATGATGAGGAGTTTCATTTTCTCCTTGAGGTGATGGTGCAGAAATTAAAATAATATGTTTTATTTACATTATTTTGAGATTGAAAGGAGGACTAATACTTGTGGACAACTGTGACAACACAATTGTTTTTATCCTAAATTATTGAACAATTAACAACCAGCAACCAACATAGCTAATGGTTCCAGTATACTTATTTTTTTTTGTTACTTGGCTCAAAGGAACAGTAAAGCTTTTGTCCTTACTTGTGGTTTTACATCTGTCTGTTGCCATCAAGTCCCAAGTTTCAATTTTCTGTTCTCTTCTCCACTGGATTCATTTTTAAAAGATAAAAAAAAAGTAAAAAAAATAATGCATTGGCAGATCCAGGGGAGGGTTCCAGAGGGAAGGAACCTCCCTTTTCTGGAAAATTTTACAAATTTCATTCAAAATTCAGGTAGAAATTGACACAAATGGTAAAAAATTGACTGGAACCCCCCTTTGCAGCTCACCTGGCCATGGCCCAATACCCTTATATGAGTTAATGCCCGTTATAAGTCACAGTTTTCGTAATTTCATTGATTTCGTCTTATATTTCAAAAATTGTTTTGAGATAAAGTCTAAGTTTAAATTGCAAAAATGTTCAGCACATCAAGTACTTCCCCATGCATATTTTGAAGAAAATCTAAATACCCATATAGGAGTTATTGTCCTTTATTGGTCAAATGTTTCATGATTTTATATATTTTGTCCTGTATTTCAAAAACAGTTTGAGATGGACGCTAAGTTTTAATTGCAAAAATGTCCAGCATATCAAGATCTACCCACATGAGTATTTTGAAGAAAGTCCAAATTCCTATATAGGAGTTATTGCCCTTTATTGTTTAAATTTTTCGTGATTTTATATATTTCTTCTTATATTCCCAACAGTTTGAGATAGAGGCTAAGCTTTAATTGCAAAAAATGTTCAGCATCTACAGTCATGACAATTTTGAAGAAAATCTAAATACCCATGTAGGAGTTATTGCCCTTAGGTGGTCCCTTTTTAGTTCACCTGTACCAAAGAGTCAGTGTGAGCTATTGCCATCACTTGGCGTCCTTTGATGTCCGTCCGTTAACTTTTCACATTTTCATCTTCTGCTCTGAAACCACTGAAGCAAATTCAACCAAACTTTATAGGAATGATGTATGGAAGGTCCTTTACAAAGATTGCTCATTTCCTTCTGATCCGAAAAAACATGGACGCCAGCACGGAACTTAGGTTTAACATTGGACCTGATGGAAAAATCACATTTTCATCTTCTCCTCTGAAACCACTTTAGCAAATTCAACCAAACTTTACAGGAATGATGTACTAAAGGTCCTTAACACAGATTGCTCATTTCCTTCTGATCCAACAAAAAACATGGCCGCCAGCAGGGAACTTAAGTTTAACATAGGACCCTATGGGAAAATCACATTTTCATCTTCTTTGAAACCACTTTAGCAAATTCAACCAAACTTTACAGGGATGATGTACTAAAGGTCCTTAACAAAGGTAACTAATTTCGATCCAATCCAATAAAAATATGGCAGCTAGCACGGAACTTAGGTTTAACATTGGACCCTATGGAAAATCATATTTCATCTTCTTCTCTGGAGAACATAGCTTAACATCAGTCCTCATTAGTAATGGTCATGCATGGTATAGAAGCTTTTTATCAGATGAGCAATACAGGCTCAGTCTTTGAGCCTCTAGTTAATAAAGGACCATGAATAAAACCAGTCACCAGGTGTGTGATACAGGCTCATGTAAGCCTCAAATTTCTGTAACACCATTTAAACCCCCTTTTTAGCTCACCTGACCCAAAGGGTCAGTGTGAGTTTTTGCCATCATTTGGCTCCCGTCGTCCAATGTCTGTTAACTTTACACACTTTCATCTTCCCCTCTGAAACCACTGAGGCAAATTCAACCAAACTTTACAGGAATGATGTATGGAAGGTCCTTAACAATTACAAGGATTGCTCATTTTGGTTGGATCCAATAAAAAACACGACCGCCAGCTCAGAACTTCAGGTGTAACATTGGACCCTATGGGAAAAATCACATTTTCATCTTCTCCTCTGAAACCACTGAAGCAAATTCAATCAAACTTTACAGGAATGATGTACTAAAGGTCCTCAACAAAGATTGCTCATTTTTCCAATAAAAAACATGGCCGCCAGCACGGAATATATTTTAACATTGGACCCGATGGGAAGATCACATATTTTGCTCACCGGACCCAAAGGGTTAGTATGAGCTATTGCAATCACTTGGCATCCGCCATCAGTCCGTCTGTTAACATTTTCATCAACTCCTCTGAAACCACAGAAGCCAATTCAACCAAACTTTACAGGGATGATGTATGGAAGGTCCTTAACAAAGATTGCTCATTTCGTTCCGATCTGACAAAAAACATGACCACCCGTGCAGAACTTACATTGTATATTTAAAATTGGACCCTATGGGAAAAACGTCATTTTCATCAACTCCTCTGAAACCACTTTGAGCAAGTTCAACCAAACTTTACAGGAATGATGTATGGAAGGTTCTTCACAAAGATTGCTCAATTTGTTCTGATCCGACAAAAACATTGCCACCAGTGCGGAACTTATATTTAACATTGGACCCTATGGGAAAACATTTTAATTAACTCCTCTGAAACCGCTGATGCAAATTTAACCAAACTTTAAAGGAATGATGTATGGAGGGCCTAACAAAGATTGCTCATTTCTTTTCGATCCGACATAAAACATGGCAGCAAGCATGGAACTTATATTTAACATTGGACCCTATGGGAAAAACGTTATTTTCATCAACTCCCTTAAAACCACTGAAGCAATTTCAACCAAGCTTTACAGGAATGATGTATGGAAGATCCTTAACAAAGATTGCTCATTTCTTTTCGATCTGACAAAAAACATGGCTGCCAGTGCCGAACTTATATTTAACATTGGACCCTATGGGAAAGTATCATTTTCATTAATTCCTCTTAAACCATGGAAGCAAATTCAATAAAACTTTACAGGAATGATGTATGAAAGGTCCTCTACAAACATTGCTCATTTGGTAATGTTCCAACAAAAAAAAAAAAAAAAATGGTCGCCAATGCGGAACTTATATAACATTGGACCTGATGGGAAAAACGTCATTCATCAACTACTCTGAAACAACTGAAGCAAATTCAACCAAACTTTACAGGAATGACATATTGAAGGTCATTAACAAACATTGCTCATTTCGTTCCGGTCCGACAAAAATCATGGCCGCCAGGGCGGAACTTATATTTAACATTGGACCCTATGGGGAAAAACATTATTTTCATCAACTCCTTTAAAACCACTGAAGCAACTTCAACCAAGCTTTACCTATGGGAAAAACAAATCCAACAAAAACATGGCCACCTGGTGCTGAACATCTAAAACCCAAGGATGGCTCAGCTTGTGTATGGAGGAAGGATTTGATATTATTTGGTCTGAAGCTTTGGTTTGATGAGTTGTACAGTGTCTGCGCTTTTCAAGTTTGTCACTCATCTACTTCCAATATCTAATCTGGCAGGGTCATCCGTGTTCCATGTACACATTTTCTTTTATATTTTGGAGTCAATGAGTAACTTTCAAGCTCACCTAACCTGAAGGATCAGTGAGCTATGCCAATACTTGGCGTCCGTCGTCTGTCCGTTAACTTTTCACATTTTCATCTTCTCCTCTGAAACCACTGAAGCAAATTCAACCATACTTTACAGGAATGATGTATGGATGGTCCTTTACAAAGATTGCTCATTTCGTTCTGATCCGATAAAAAACCATGGCCGCCAGGGCGGAACTTAGGTTTAACATTGGACCCTATGGGAAAAATCACATTTTCATCTTCTTCTCTAAAACCACTGAAGCAAATTCAACTAATCTTTTCAGGAATGATGTACTAAAGGTCCTTAACAAAAATTGATCATTTCGTTTGGATCCGATAAAAAACATGGCCGCTAGCATGGAACTTAGTTTAACATTGGACCCGATGGGAAAATCACATTTTCATCTTCTCTTCTGAAACCACTGAAGCAAATTCAACCAAACTTTACAGGAAGGATTTACTTAAGGTCCTCCATGAAGATTGCTCATTGCGTTCCAAACCGATGAAAAACATGACCGCCAGCACAGAAAATAGTATAACATTGGACCCTATGGGAAAATCACATTTTCATCTTCTCCTCTGAAACTGCTGAAGCAAATTCAACCAAACTATACAGGAATGATGCACGGAATGACCAACCGTTTTGGGTCTATGAACCAAAAACCGATTTTTGATGCCTGATTTCGTTTTTCTTGCTTATAGCTCAAATACCATTGAAGATACAAAGAGACATTCAATACAAAAAAATGTAAAGGAAGATTTGACTTTCAAAAGGAGATCAAGGTCAAAGTTGAAGGTCATAGCCAAAAACTTATTTCACATAAAAGTATCAAATATGTGCATATTAAGCTCAGTTTGTTGATCAATTAAAAGAATATTATGGCGCAACTTCCAGGAAAGGCCTATCAATTGTTTTTCGAACAATTGATGAAATAGTTTTCTCAAAAAGTGGGTGGTCAAAATTGTATGTATTTCAATGTAATTTAAAATTTTGATATAATTACACACCATAGAGGAATGCCTTACTTCATAATGTATATATAGAAATGATTTTTCCGATGCAATCACAAAATGTGTACAGGTTAATGTAAAATACTGATATCACTAAAAGACAGAATCGCCCCTAATTCTAAAACCGAGGACTCATTGTTCTTTCAAAATACATTAAAGAATTATTTCTGGTTGGGCAACTTCTGTGTTTGTTTGCAAACACATTATTACTTGTTTTTCTTGTCCTTCTCTTTCCGCCTCGAAATTTGTCCGACTGTTTTCTCAGAATGGCCATGGTCGGATCTTGACCTAACTTCACATGAAGATTAATCCTTATCCCGAAAGATGTAAACAGGTTTTGGAATTTTCAAAACGGCACTGGTTCCCATGAAAATGGCAAAAAAGGCCGGAAATTGAAAGTGCTCAGAATTTGATGAAACTTTACATGAAGGTTACTTAGGACATGGGAATTGGTTTCTCGTCTCCAAGACTTCAGATTGGCACCCGTTGCCATGGAAATGGCAAAAAGGCGGGAAAATGAAAGGGCTCAGAATTTAATGAAACTTTACAGGAAGGTTGCTTAGGACATGGGGAATTGGTTTCTGGTCTCCAAGACTTCATATTGGCACCGGTTGCCATGGAAATGGCAAAAAAGGCGGGAAAAATAAAAATATTCAGAATTGGTTGAAAATTTACAGAAAGGCTACTTTAGGTGTGGGAAATTGGTTTTTGGTGTCAAAGACTTCAAACTGACTTCCGTTGCCATGGAAACAGAACAAAAAAGTGGAAAAATCCAAAGTGCTCAGAATTGAGTAAAACGTAAGAAACCGGTTGCATAGCTTGTGTTGAAGTGATTTGTAGCCCTGATATCCGATTTGGGAGTTCGTTTGGGAGACTTTTGTGTCAGCATTCTGATACAGTTATAAATTTTTATTTTTTGTATTTTTTGTTTTTCTTCTTCTTTCTTCTGCTTAATTCTTGCCCGACACGTTTCTCGGAAACTATTGGACCAAACTTCATGAAACTTCACAGGAATGTTGGCTACATGATTAGACGTGCACACAGCTTTCAAAATTTTCAAAATGGCCGCCGTTTCCATGGAAACGGAAAAAAGGCACGAAAATTCAAAGTGCTCAGATTTGGATGAAATTTTACAGGAAGGTTGTCCTGCATGTGTAAAATTGATTTTTAGCCTTAAAATTTTCAAAATGGCGACTGTTTCCATGGAAGCGCAAAAAGGCGGGAAATTCAAAGTGCTCAGATTTGGAGGAAATTTTACAGGAAGGTGGTCTTGCATGTGTAGTATTGATTTTAGCCTTAAAATTTTCAAAATGATGACCGTTGCCATGGAAACGCAAAAAGGTGGGAAAATTCAAAGTGCTCCGGTTTGGATGAAATTTTACAGGAAGGTTGTCTGGCATGTGTATAGAATTGATTTATAGCCTTAAAATTTTCAAAATGGCGACCGTTGCCATAGAAACATAAAAAGGCGGGAAAATTCAAAGTGTTCCGATTTGGATAAAAATTTTACAGAAAGGTTGCCTAGCATGTGTAGAAATGATTTTTAGCTTCAAAATTATCAAAATGGCCGCTGTTGCCATGGAAACGGAAAAAAGGCCGGAAAATTTAAAATGGTCCAATTTGTATGAAATTTTACAGGAAGGTGCCTGGCATGTGAAGAAATTATTTTTAGCTTCAAAAATTTTCAAAATGGCAGCCATTACCATGCAAACAGAAAATAGAAAAATTTGAAGTGCTCTAATTTGCACAAAATTTTACAGGAAGGTTGTCTTGCACGTGTAGAAATGAATATTTAGCATTAGAAATCTCATAAAAGCTGTTGTTGAAAAGGAAACTTGTGGAAAACTTTAACAGTGTTCGTTTGGGGGTCATCTGTAACGCTCTGCGTTACAATAATAAATATTTAATTCTGTTTTACTGGATTGAACGATTTTGAAATTGAACATGGAAAATGTCCTTTTATACTGACATATGTCATTAACAGAAATAACAAAAAATAAATTTAATTGATTTTAATCCGCCTACAGAAGTCTAAACATCATAATAGATTCCATGCATGTCTTACAAACTTCACTTAAGCTACTGTTAAATATAATTATACAAGTCTATTCCAGTTTTAAATCTAATCCCCATATTCTCTACTGTCTTATTGTGTTATATTACTTTCATTCAGCTAAATTAATGTTGTTGAAAGAACAGAATATTGATAATTTTACAAACAGACTTATTATTTCCTGTCAAATTGACTTTCTACCACTTTATTTATTGTCAATTCTTATTTGAACATTGTATAGTAGCTTTATTGATGTTATACGGTCTCCTCCCATAGGATACCAAACAAAGTCAATTGTGAAAAAATTAAAATAATAAAAAAGTATATAACATCTCCATAAATGAAGTATATAGAATATCTTATAATCTGTATTGATTTGTACTGTTTGTTCATATACCTTCTCTTATCTTTGTTTCCCCAGGGTACGGAGGAGAGTACATCAACACAAAAATATCATTTAGCGTCTTTTCATTACTTACATTAGAATGTAATGAAATAGATTGATAAAACTGGATGGCGATTCGGGTATACTTATAACAAAAGAATATACATTGGTAGTAGACGATGTGAATTTCACAACATCCTACAAATCCTAGGAAATATGGTTGGGTGCAGTCTGTTAACAGGTCTAGTTATACAATCAGGTAAGAGCTGTTATTTTTATATGTAAACGCTGCACATCTAAGTTTTGGTACTCTCTTGATTAATTTCAACATTTCTCTCTACCTTCGATGGAGTTAATTCCGTGAAGCGTACAAAAGGATTATTTTTCTTTGAAAAATTATGTATTGCCTTTCGTTGACAGGTACTATAACTCTTTTATGAATTTTCATATCTCTTGAAACAGAAACGAAATAAAACAAATGAAATGTGGCCCAAGATGGTGAGTTGCGATATTTCAAAATTTTCGACTTTGTTAATGGTAGTCATACTTTTAAACTTGTAAAAAGAGTACGGACATGAACTTTTAAAAAAATAGGAACGGGCATCGAAACACTATCAGAAGAGAGGAAACGGATAGTCAAAAACACATTGCAACAAAGTCTCCAATAACAAAAACAAAATAAAAAAACCATCAAAATGTAAAAGGTAAGGTGAAGTCAGTATGATCAAAACCATGGTCTACCAATATGGCAAAACAAATGGATGAAAACAATGGTCATGACAAAACAAATTGATCAATACCAAGTATACCTTAGTAATTTAAATCGGCCCTAGAACCTGCCTGAGCGGAAGTATTTGATAAATGTCGAACTTAAGCTACTATAAAGTGGTAAGAAAACATTTTTGCAAGTATGATATTGTATCCATATGAGAAATTCTATCAAGAACAAGTACACCATAACTGATATATGTAGAGATCATACATCTGTCGCACGGGGAATCTTTTTTACAGATTCCATACTACAGGAAAGACAAACTCCACTTTAAATAACAATAAAAGGATATGGAGTAAATGCGCACGAGACAAAGCCTCTACAAATACATGGTATAACCATGGTATATCCAAGGAAAGACAAAACGTTTTTATTGTTGTTCTTCATTTTGAAGTCACCATGAGGCCTTCAGCAATGAACTATGCTCGTTCCTAATGGTATGGCAAGTTCAATACGATCCCTGGCTACGGTTAAATATTACACAATTCTTCTTACCAAGACGCTTATCGCCAGTCGTATTGAGACAAGTTAAAGACAAGATTGAATTTTCAACAAACCAAAGTAACTGCAGTTTGAACCCATTTTATGCAAAGAAATGCGTACTTTTATTACAGTAAATAAAAAAAAAATAAAGTAACAGGTACTAATTTGTTTTAGGATATTATTAACAATAAGTACACTATTTTGAAAACATATGCTGGATAAAAGTAAAACCTTCACATAAATCAATAATGAAAGGATAAGAATTATATGTACATGAGACAAAGTCTCTACAAATGCATGGTTAAAAAAACAATGGAACAACGCATTTATTATTGTTCTCCATCTTGAATTAAGTCACTACGAGGCCTTCAGTAATGAGCTTTGCTCATTCTTCCATAACTGAAATATATAGAGAGCACACATCTCTCGCAGGGGGAGTAAGAAGGAGATGCTTACCCTGCAGTATGGAGTCCGTAAAAAGATTCCCCTATCGTTATTTACGTTTGTCTTTTGTTTTATCTAATCTTTATTTGTGTTTTTCCTGTGTAGTTCCTTGGAATATTGAAGAATGTAATTATAATTTTCGGCCATTGTTATCCCTTTTTATTTTATTTCACTCATAGTAAGTTCAAGACGGCACCGATTTGAGAGGAATAGGCCATATCCGAGTTCTGGTATTTAGATTACCAATGGTTGTTTGTCCCCCTACGTCATAAACATGTCCGCCCATTGTGACCAGTTACATGACGTTTCAGGCTTTATGACGTGACGTTCTCTATACTGATTGATTGATTGAATATTGTTTAACGTCTACTCAGCAATATTTCAGCTATATCAAGACGAGAACTCGGATATGGTCTATTCATTGCTAATTGTCGAACAATGTCACATCCATGTCATATTTAGCCCATGAATGCAAGATTGTCAACAAATATACAATTAACTGGTAAAATGCTATTACAATCAATGTCATCCGTTGCGCGACTAGTGTCCTAAGCTAGTGGTCGACATGATTTCCATGGTTTGACATTTAGAATGGTTTTTATAAGGCAACGACAGCCTTTCAAAGAGCTAAGTCCTATTTCCAAAGAGTTTAGTTTTTTAATCGTACACCTGTTTCAAACATTCGGACATAAGATTTTGCAAGATTTAATTATTTCAAATTGCCCTCTGATTATATTGACTTCCTTGATAGAGCTCTGTTTCTAACAAATAGGCTTTTTAAACAAGGGCATGTTACCCATAACTTGAAGTCATCACCGTAGGAGTTTTACGAGAGACATCATGATCTTAATTGTGGAACGATTCGGGAAATCTGTTTCTCAGATGACAACAGATCTTTGCCTTTAAAACTTAAGATTGTTGTGTTCTTAACCGGATTTGACTTTACTACCAGTAGCAGATATGTTATGATCTTGTTTGGTCATTTTGATTTTATCACAATCCTGACCGGCTTAGCACAATTTTGCTACAACAGTGTAAGATTTTAAGTTGGTTTTAAACGATCATCAAGACGTGTTAGGATAGTTTAAGATCAAGTAAGATCAAGTTGTTAATTGCTTTCAGGAACAATCAAGATGAATTAAGTTTGAATCTTAACACATCTTGATCGGCCTTGAATGCACCGAGTCATTTAGTTTGATCTTGATAAACTGTTAACGATCGTCCTTGAAAGCAGTTACTTTGAACTAGAACTGAATATCTTACACCGTCTCACAAAATTTGTGTAGGCCTGTCAGTATCGTTATAAGATTATAATGGCCAAACAAAATCATTACATATCTGCTAGTGTACGGATTCGACATGTTCAACATGGCAAAAGATGCTTACTCTATCGGTGCACCTGACCTCACACATGGTTTTTGTCTCGCCTGCTACGAAAGGCGCGGGAAGCGAGATATATGCGTACAAAGTAAAGCGGCGACGGCGACAGCGGTGGCGTAAACTTTCATGTTAAGTTTTTGTGATTAGGTCATTTTCTAAGTAATTTTAAGTGGTAGGTCAATGATTATTGGTATATCGGTTGATTTTGAGTAGTACATGGCATCCTGCTATATGGCTTTTGTCAGTGATCTCAATTTCACGGTCCAATGAACGTGTTAAGTTTTTGTACTGTGTTTAGTTTCACAGTAACTATAAACTAGTAGGTCAATGATATATGGTATGTAGGTTGGTATTAGATAGTACATGAAAGTCTGTCATATAACTTTTGTCCCTGACCAAATTTTACGATCTAGTGAGCAAGTTAAGTTTTTGTCATTAGGTCATTTTCTCAGTAACTTTAAGTTGTAGGTGAATGATATTTGTTATTTAGGTTGGTTTGAGTAGTACATGACAGTATGTGATATGGCTTTTGTCTGGGACCTCAATTTCATGGTTCAATGAACATGTTAAGTTTTTGTGCTTAGTTTTATTTCTCAATTATTATAAGTGGTAGGTCAATGATATACGGCATGTAGGTTGGTCTTAGGTAGACAATGACAGTCTGTCATATGGCTTTTGTCCTTGACCTATATTCCACGGTCTAGTGAGCATGTTAATTTTTTTAGAGAAGGTCATTTTCTCAGTAACTATAAGTGGTAGGTCAATGATATATGATATATAGGTTGGTCTTGGGTAGTACACGACAGTCTGCTATAAAGCTATTTCATGGTCCAGTGAGATGCGAAGTTTCCCAGTATCTGTTAATGTAAGGTCAATAATATTTGGTATGGTGGTTTGTCTGAGAAGGAACATGACAGCCTACTAATTGGCGTTTAGCCCTTGACGTCATTTTCAATGATATATGGTATGTAGGTTGGTATTAGATAGTACATGAAAGGTTTTTGTCATTAGGTCATTTTCTCAGTAACTTTAAGTTGTAGGTGAATGATATTTGTTATTTAGGTTGGTTTGAGTAGTACATGACAGTATGTGATATGGCTTTTGTCTGGAGCACCTGATGTCACTCCCGGTTTTTATGGGAGTTCACACTGTCAGTGCTTTCGTTTTTCGTGTTGTCTTGTATATCATATTGTAACATTTTAGTTTTGTCTTCGTGAGTGATGTTTGTGCTACCGATTTGTCCTTGTGATTGTTTTCATACTATAGAGATTTACAAAAAGCTTTTCCAAATTTCACCATGATACTGTTTGAGGGTTAGAGAAGTAGCATATATCATGGATCACATTGGTTTTTGTCTAAGGGTTAGAAAATGACATTAACCAATCCGCTACTAAACAGACCTTTCAAAACACTTTATGCCTTACTGATAGTGTGACGGGTGTCACTAGCGGGGCAGGACATGCTTACCCTTCCGGAGCACCTGATGTCACTCCCGGTTTTCANTTTTTTTAGAGAAGGTCATTTTCTCAGTAACTATAAGTGGTAGGTCAATGATATATGATATATAGGTTGGTCTTGGGTAGTACACGACAGTCTGCTATAAAGCTATTTCATGGTCCAGTGAGATGCGAAGTTTCCCAGTATCTGTTAATGTAAGGTCAATAATATTTGGTATGGTGGTTTGTCTGAGAAGGAACATGACAGCCTACTATTTGGCGTTTAGCCCTTGACGTCATTTTCACGGTCTAGTTAACATGTTTTGTTTTTCAGTATCTATCAGTGGTAGGTCACTGATATTTTGCATTTTGGTTTGGGTGATAAATAACAGTCTGCTATATTGCTTTTGTCAGTTACCCTAATTTCACAGCCTAACGAATATGTTAAGTTTTCTGATTTTGCTACCAAGTAGGGACAGGCGTGACATCAATCTGGGTCCATACTTGTTTATTGGTTCCGTGTGTTCATCTTTGTTTGTGTGTGTTTCTTCATTTTGTCGCTGTCTTTGGATTATTCGTTTTAGACTGACGTTCGGTTCTCATTTACTTTAATATTAGATAGTTAGAGAATTGTAGAGTGAAGATAACAGTAAACACCTTCAATGGCCGAAAATTTCAACCAAAAGCCGATACCCACAAGGCAACTCCACTAGACAAAACACATATTAGACTAGAGACAAGCATAAATAACAATAGAAACTCAGGATAGCGGGACTTGGTATGTACACTAGCAGCGGTAGGGTTAAACCGGTTGATTGGTACCAAAACCTCCCCTTTATCTATCCCATTTCCCTAAAGTACAATAAACATACGAATAAAACTCAATACAGGTAGATTACTAACTCTATGACTACTATCTTGAAAAGGAAGAAAAGAAAAGAATGTGACAAAACGTAATTTAGAAAGATTGATCAAAGAGTGCTTACCTCTAAGCTGCCGGCTAGCCCAAGGAACCTAGTCTGCTGACAAAACATTATCACACTAAGGAAGAAGTCCTCCTAGTAATAGAATCTGATGATACACTAATAGAATCTCGAAAAAAAAAAGAAAAAAAAAGAAAGAAATCCTTTGTGGCTATATCTTGTACTATATGAGTACCATTTTAGCTTTTTGGTTTACTTGCATATAACTCGTCGATTTACAATTATATCTTTTAGGCTTTATTCGAACTTATTTGACCCCGTTCTTGACATTTTTGAGCCGAAAGCTGGATAGTTTGGTTCGTTTTTTACTTCATTTAGGTCCAATATCTTTAATAAATTTTACTTATGATTCTATGCTCTGTAACGTTTCATGATATACCGGAGACAACAAGAGGAAAAAGAATAGTAAAGTCACAGTATTACAGCTGATGTTGACGTGTTGTTTGTGCTTGATGGCCCTTTCGATTCATATATCTTATTATTGAATCAACTTTTTCTATGATAGAGTCTACTTTGATCTCAGCTCTTTTAAATTTTGGTCTACATTTATGTCTAAATATTTGATGCCCGAATTACATTTTATACCCGTGTTTTGTTTTTCTAAAGTTTATTTTTCGGGCTAAATATTAAACATTTCCTCTTCCCAAGATGCTCATCGTCAGTCGTGATGTGTGAATTCTCAAGATGGTGAATTCAATTTTTAACAAACTAAAGCACTCGCAGTTATTGCCAATGCTATGAACCGGAATCTATTACAGTAAATTAGGGGACGACCATTTGATATTCTGGTTTGGGGGGGGGGGCTGGAGGATTTTGTTTGGAAAATTTATTTATTTTCGCATTGCAGGTAGCAAATATTTTCAGTTTCAGGACTCTTGCAACCAAAATATTCATTTTCAACATCACAAAGGCAAAATTATTTATTTTCATATTTCTTTTGACAAAATGTGAAGATACAGACATTTATTATATTTTTTCATTTTGCATGATGGCTGATATTGGTCAAGGGTTGATACCATGTGATATGGATTTTGGCCTTTTTTTAATCATATACTTAAACATTCCTTTTATTGACTATGATGTCAGGCCATTTTGACGTTTATGTTGTTAAATCAATATCATTTGACATGAGAAATACTATGTTAAAAACCCCAAAATACACAGATTTTTTCGTTTGTATATTGCAAGACAGTTAAAATTGAAGCAGGGATTAGAAACTTTATCTTTGAAACTTTGTTCTAGTTTTCTTTTGAAACTTAAACATCGGTAGTACCGGTATTAAAATCAAAATTATATGGGAAACCATAATCCAAAATGAGTCAGAAAGAAGAACTAATTATAGGCCTGATGTCGAAAGGAAATAGACTTGCAATTTTCGAACTACTCTAACAAAGTTTAAATCGAACAGTACTCACAAAATTCGTCGGGTAGAAACACCCTGAATAAGGTAAATTGCGGAATGAAAACAGAAACGAAACATGCTATAATTACTGGTTTTTAATATAAAACCTCCCCATTACCAAAACATATGGAAATAGGTGGTCATATCCAGTACAAAGAACATTTACTGATTGGATTTAAATTTGAGGTTACTTGTATAACTAAAGCCTTAATGTTAATTATATATATTTTACTGAGCCTTAAGTGTACAAATCTGTCATATAATAATAAAGCAGAAACAAAACCTCTTGAAATCCTCAAATCATCCTCTGGCAATAAATTTTCTTTTTTTAAGAACCTGTATGTGTCCATAATTTGTCAGTTTTTGTAAAATTTGTCCTTTTTTGGAGAAGGTATATAGATATAGCAATGGCGGAGAAATTCTTTTATCTAATTATATGTCACCAGGCCAATTATTGTAAGAAAATTAATTCATATTTTTGTTCACCTCATGAATACATTGGTTTACTTTCTAAAAAGGGAGACAGCTCTGGTAAAACTAGCATTCTGTAAAATGGGAATTGTGAATATAATTACCTGAATTAAGGGGGTAGACCTGGGTAGGCCTAAAATTTTCCTATCGTTTAATTTTCTTAATATTTTAAGTATTGAAAGTACACATGTTCATGTCGCCTTTCAGCAATTTTCAACAATTTTTACCGTCCCTTTTTATGTCTAGTGGTGATCAAAGATACCCTGCCGCACGTTTTCCTCATGTTATTTGGTCCGCTCAGGACTTGATTGTGGTGTATAAAATTGGCTCTAATTGAATTGGTATTCGATTCAAGATTATTTCAAATGCAAAATTCTGTATCTTAGACATGTGTAAAAGTAAACATGAATAATGATAGGAAATTTAACTATTTTGAACTGAAATACATAAGTGTTCTGAATAGTATAGGCTGAAATTTTCACTCTTTTTTGATCACTATTAAAAACTTCTTGTAAAAAATTCTGTCGTTTAATTTTCACCAAAAACTGAGAATAGAAAGTAAACTAGAATATGTAAGATATATTAAAATTTTAGAAAAATCTACCGTCCCATTTTTTCTTAATTTAGAATAAAGTTGGTAAAATCAATAAAATTTGCTGAATCTGTGCTTTAAATTACCTCCCTTGGAATAAATCCGACTTTTATATATTTTCATCATCTTTGAACAGCATTGCAAAACTGTAGAGTAAAATGCGCTCATTTTAAATAACTGGATGTTGGGTATTTGTTTTCATGACAAATTAAATATTTGTTTGCTGTATGGAATTTTTTTTACAATTTTAAGATTTTGATAATACCTATTGTAATGATTCTATTTGTTTGTGTAAGTAATAAAAAAGTGAAAAACGGAGTTATCTCCTCCTACCCCAGGTCTACCCCCTAAATACGATCTGAAATCAGGTCCAGATCCAGGCAATCTGAAAAGGGGGCTCCAATTAGAATCGAAAGGTAATTTTGCCGAGTGCAGCGAGGCGCGAAAATTTTGGGGGTATTTTTTTGTAAACATCAAAATATTCATTGAAAAAATGTATGATTGTCAAAAAAGGGGGTTCCAACCCCTGGAACCCCTCCACCCCCTTCTTGGGTCAATCAATGTGAAATTCCAAACTATTGAAATAACATGCCATGCTGGTCCAAATTTATATAAACTTGCACGTCCTAACAAAACACAAACACATACAACTGTATATATACATATAGACATTCATATATAGGATCATATAGTATTGTAACTGCCTTTGAAAAGTCTACTGATGTTCACTATATGGATGACATTCATGGATATTGAACAAAAAGAAAGCTTCCAAAAATTGAACACAAAGGACTGTCCTGTTTGATATATGTGAAAAACATAATCTGGCCCGCGAAGCGGGCCAAAAAAATTCCTGGTTCTGGTAAAACCCCATGCAATCCCTGAAAATCAAACGGACCATGCCTTAAGACATAATATTTAAATCTTCCAAAAATATTCATTTTCAGTGGATTGTTGGCAAAACTATTTATTTTCAAACTATCTTCAGCCAGAATATTTATTTTTACTAAAGCCAAAGTAAAATTATTCCTTTTCAAAATCTTCCAGCCCCCTGCAGCCCCCGTCCCCCGGAATATCAAATGGTCGCCCCCTTATAAAGGTATAAGTTAGGTATTTTTTTGTCTGTTATTATTTTTGTGTGTGTTCTTATAAACTTAAGTACAGTATGTTGAATAAATGTATATCTTTTCCAGCAACATTTAGGATATTTTTTTATGAAAGTGCTATGGCCTAGTTCAAAAGAGATCTTGTTTAATATTTCAACCGTACATCTTTTTCATGGACTTTTAAATACATTCAAGAAGTTTTATAGAATATATGAAAACTTGACGTCGAAATATGGCGTTACTTGCAAACAACATTTCTCATCCACGTTTTTACGGAAATGTTTTTAAAAAATTGACAGAAACCGATAAAAAATCCAGAAAAAACTGGAACATAACTTATTTTCCCTAGGTT
The DNA here is from genome assembly GCA_002080025.1 of Modiolus philippinarum. Classification (NCBI taxonomy): domain Eukaryota; kingdom Metazoa; phylum Mollusca; class Bivalvia; order Mytilida; family Modiolidae; genus Modiolus; species Modiolus philippinarum. The sequence goes on along the minus strand of MJUU01066223.1, from coordinate 162,936 downwards.
ATAAGGGGTATCGACAGAATATTTTGCATGAATCCGTTGAACTGGTTTTTTAATCCAATGACCTAAAGATTTAACACGTTTACTGGCCTATCACTGATAATGACCCTGTCCACTGAAATGGGACATTTTTAAAAAATGTCCACTTTTGCCTACTGAAAAAAAAAACACAAAAATAAACTTCTTCGACCCAGCAATTAAATAGTAGCTGTTGATACCTTAATATCAGTAGACACTAAATACAGAATATGCAATCTTAAACATAAACTGAAGCGTGTAGAATTGACATCCAAAGTAAGCAGGTTACACCAAAATGTCCACTTCGCAACGTTTCAATTTCCTCTTTCAAATATGAGAAAAATGTTTTTTGTAACGATATTTTTTTTGTGGTATCTGGAACGGCAGATAATTAAGTACTAGAAAACAATCAGATACATCAACAAAATCACTGGTAAAGCACCACAAGCATACTTTTAACATTTGTGACAGAAAATTATAATAATATGCAATATTCAATTGTCAAATTCAAACGAAAAAGCCATGCAATAGGAAATATAATTCAAACATCTAAATTACTTATCTTGTACCTTCAGTATTGTATCAAACAGATAACATTTCTATGCAGATTTTCTTATAAAAATTGAAAAAATGTACGAAAATGTTCATGTTGCAACGGTCCACTTCGCAACGATTTTGTCCACTTCGCAACATTTACGAGCTAGGAGTGAATGACGCCGTTACATAGTGGACATAATCACACATTTAGCTGTCAAATGCGTCCAAAACTGCTACTCTTCCTTTAGTTTTTATATTAATTGCCAGCAAGCATGCATCAGAATTCTTGCAAATTATTCTTATAAAGTTTTGTGGTAGACGTGCACCAGTATGTCCAATACGCTAAGAGGTTTTGTCCACTACGCAACGTCCTTATAGCGTTGCGAAGTGGACCGTTGCACAGTGGACATATTTACATGTTACTGGCGATTTCTTCTTTGTCATACTAGTATATCATAGAACCACAATTCAACAATTACCGTACAATGCACAAGNCTATGAATTTCATGATTTTTTATGGACGTCTCTTGGAAATATTGACCGTTGCGAAGTGGACAAGAAAAAAAAATACGGTGTCAACTGTGCCAACAAATTCAATCACCTAAGAGTAGTGGATTGTAACACATCTGCTCTATGCTATTTTACAGATAGAAGAGTAGATGACGAACGTTTCTACAGCAAAAAATTTCATCTAAATCACATGACGAGCGCTCTGTTGACTATTTAGTGTTGGCGTTGCGAAGTGGACATTTCTCTATATATGGACGCCCATTAAAAACTTATTTGGAAAAATTTGTTACAACTACTTCCGATGAATGAACTCTTTTTCAATTGTTTGAATGTATTTCTGATAGATAACAGTTAAAAAATGGCAAATAAAATCAAACAAATTATACAAAAATGGAATATTTGCAGATATTTTTCAGTGTGGGACAGGCGTTTTTTGCTGTTTTGGGGCACTTAAGTCCAAAATATTCACAGATGTCCTATGTAAAAACAAATAAAATATGATGTCGATTGTCGAGCAGAAGCTATATTTACCAATAGCGAAAAAGAAAATAGAAAAATGTTAAAATTCAAAGAAAAACATTTACTGGACAAAAAAATGCACTTTTTTTGGAAAAAGTCCCAAATACATGATCTTTCTTAGCCGAACACTTAGGGAAGTTTTTAGTTTGATTTTTTTCGTATTGTTTTAAGAGGAAGTTTTCGAAAGAACCGTTTGCCAAATTGTGTAGGAAAATTCAATAGCCAATTTTATTATCTCCATTTCAATCCATAAATATGGCAAACATCTAATATTACCTATAGAAATACCAAATAAGGAATAAAGTGGTTGTTGAAAATATAATTTATGTTAAACCTATGCGACACAATGAGAAATAAAGATCGAAAACAGAACAAAAATAGCTTTTGTACTTTGAAAATTACGCTCATTTAAAATCTCAATGAAAAACGCGAATTATTCGGTTTTACACCCAAAATATATCTACTGTTAAAAAAGTAAGTCATAAAGGTATGTTTTTCTTTTCATATTTGGAATTATCATTTCAACATTGACAATGTGATGAATATCTATGAAAAAATCAATATAGGATCTATACTGTATCGTATGCCCTTAACAGCAGACTAGGGCCCTTGAGCTAGCCGGAAGATTAGCAGCGAATTTTTCCATCTTTTCAAGTTGCTTTCTGTCTGCTTCCTTTCTTTTATAAGATAGTGGTAATGGACTTAAATGAGTGTTATTCCAATGATTGTTTTACTATAGGGAAACGGGATAAGCAAAGGGAGCTTTATGTACCCCTAACCCCCTTTAAACCCTAAATCGCTGGCTTTTGCTTGTGCCGGTACCAGTTTTGCAAATCGTCGTGTGCAGTTCCCTTGTGGACTGTGGCTTGCGCACCTCTCATTGCAGATCTTTTTCTTTTCTGTTAAGAACGAGATTTCATGAAAAAACTTCAAAACGGAACCATACCTAAGAGTGATAAACTTATTTCTATTTTCAATGATAACAGCAGGTATATTGACGATATCCTTACTATTGATAATCCCCTGTTTTTAGATTATGTAGACATTATTTATCCACAACAACTGAAATTAAATAAAGCTAACAATGATTCAAAATGTTGCCCTTTTCTGGAACTGACTATCATTAGTGACTCTGGTAAAAATATGATAAAAGGGATGATTTTGATTTCACTATTACTAATTTCCCTTTTCTTGACGGCGACATTCCCCTTGCTCCATCCTACGGGGTGTTTATTTCTCAACTGGTACGATTCGCACGAGTTTGTTCTACTCTTGATGATTTCAATGAACGTAATCGTACTATCACAGCCTAACTTTTACAACAGGGTTACAGATTTCATAAGTTGTTGAATACATTTAAGAAGTTTTGTAATAGATATGAACATGTTTTATCTAAATATGGCGTTACTCGTGAACAGTTTATTACTATGGGCATTTCTAGTCCTCAATTTTACGGAAATGTTGTTAAAAAATGCCAGAAATTGATTAAAAAACCAGCAAAGCTGGGACGTAACTTACATTCTTTACGTAATAGGGGATATCGGCAAGATATTCTCATGCATTCGTTAAATTAGCTTTGAGACCTAGTGACCTGAAAATTTTGCACACATACTGGCCTCTCACTGATACTGCCTATGTCTACTGAAATTTATGATGATTCTTGACCAAACCCTTCGGGAAGTTTTGAGTTTGATTTT